>JAKCPI010012481.1:0-15346 GCA_023213315.1 Euborellia annulipes
ATCTGGTGTGACTGGCGCACAGCACACAACTTTCTCTTACCTTCGGTAATCGAAAGTTGTGTACTGTGCTTGTCACACCAGATTTTTTGTGTCGACATAGATTTAGTTCCCGGCAGTAGGGAATATTTGAATTCAGATGTAAAATTTATAAGTATGGGAAAATATTTATATTTTGTTACCATGGCAACCATTTCTCCTATCTTTCCTATGAAGCACAAGAGTAAAGTGTGCTTCAAACAATTTTGAGGCAAAACGAGAATATACATTTGAAAGAGCATCTAAAAAATAATTGATTTTTGAATTTTAGTCAAAATCGTTAGAGCGAATTTTGAGAAAATCGAAAAAAACTGAAAAAGTACATCAGTAAAGTACTAGTACTCTTTGGCCGATTTTGATTAAAAGCTTATTTTTCCGGTCCCGGGGGCTGTTTAACTTAAATATAAAATTTCAACCTCCTAGCTCAATTCCTTCATGCTTAAAATTGAACACACACACACACACACACACACACACACACCCACACACACACACACACACAGACAGACCATGTCGCGAAAACCACTTTTTTGGATTCAGGGGACCTCAAAACGTGAAGATCCATCAAAATCTCGACATCGAATTTTTGACATGAATCCAATACTTTCTCTCTATATATATATTACATATATACATAGGTAAGAGAAAGTAAAAATTCTATTAATAAAATACGTTATTTTAGATTTTTCTTAGCTCCTTCCCTTGTATTTTCTAACATCTTTAATCTAATTTAGTGTTAACGAACCTTTTATACGGGTGCGTGCTAAAAATTTACAATAGGCTTATTATATAGCTGCTGACGTGCCCAGAAAAATAATAAAATCTACCAGTCAACCGATCATTGGTCTAGCTCATTAACCGTTTGAAATTAGTTGAATATTTTAAAGTCACTTTCGACTATCAATTTTTTCTCAAATATATATTCGAACAAATTTTTTTCTAAATCGATTTTTAATTTCATTCCCACTTTGGGGGGGGGGGGTGTATGTATATGGCATACTACTACTGGTTTATTTGAAAAATGGAGGTCAATATATCATTTCAAATAAAAAGAGATTATTTGAATATATCATCATTATTTTTTAAGCCATCTTATTTAGTATTCTTGAAAATAATCAGAGAGATAAGAAATAGAGTAAAACTCAAGAGGTTAATTCATTCGAGATGAACTCCTATCCTTTGGAACAAGTTCATGACTAACTGACCACCATATCGCCTAGAGCAGTGGTTCCCAACCTTTTTTGGCCCATCGCTCCTTTCTGGAAGTTGTCTATCACCTATCGCCCCCTTCATTTTCATTGAATGATTTAAAATTTTTAACCAAAAAGTACTTTATTTATAAGTGAATAAATCAATCAAGTTCCTCAGATAACGTTTTTTTTTTCAAAGTAAAAAAATACAACAGCTGCAGAAATAATGACTGAAACGTTGAAATTTCCAAATGGAGGCCAGGAAAGAAATCAGACAAAAATTTAATCAATCTTTAACTAATTTTACTTTCTCTTACCTATGTATATATGTAATATATATAGAGAGAGAAAGTATTGGATTCATGTCAAAAATTCGATGTCGAGATTTTGATGGATCTTCACGTTTTGAGGTCCCCTGGATCCAAAAAAGTGGTTTTCGCGACATGGTCTGTCTGTGTGTGTGGGGGGTGTGTGTGTGCGTGTGTGTGTCTGTGTTCACTTTTAAGCATGAAGGAATTGAGCTATGAGGCTGAAATTTTATATTTAAGTTAAACACCCCCGGGACCGGAAAAATAAGCTTTTAATCAAAATCGGCCCAAGAGTACTAGTACTTTACTGATGTACTTTTTCAGTTTTTTTCGATTTTCTCAAAATTTGCTCTAACGATTTTGATTAAAATTCAAAAATCAATTATTTTTTAGATGCTCTTTCAAATGTATATTCTCGTTTTGCTCTCAAAATTGTTTGAAGCACACTTTACTCTTGTTCTTCATAGGAAAGATAGGAGAAATGGTTGCCATGGTAACAAAATATAAATATTTTCCCATATTAATTTTACATCAGCCCTCGGGGCATGGCGTAGAGGTTAGCGTGCTAACCTCATATACCAAACGTCGCGGGTTCGGACCCCAGGCAGTCCGATGATTTTATTTAAGCCAATTGGATACCAAATGGCTTAAATAAGAATGCCTGGACCCCATATATGTATATTTATTAATAACGGATATCGTAAAAAGTCTTATATGGCCTGAGTTGCCGAAAAGACTGTGTGAATGTGTGTGTGAGTGTGAGTGTGAATGAGAAAAAAGTGTGAATGTTTTTTTATAAAAAAAAAAAAAAAAAATTTTACATCTGAATTCAAATATTCCATACTGCCGGGAACTAAATACATGTCGACACAAAAAATCTGGTGTGACAAGCACAGTACACAACTTTCGATTAGCGAAGGTAAGAGAAAGTTGTGTGCTGTGCGCCAGTCACACCAGATTTTTTAATTTTGATTGCCGACACCGATTGTCCTGAGGAAGGATGCGATTTGCGTCCGAAACGTCGACAATTGAAATTAAAAATTTGATAAAGATTGATTAAATTTTTGTCTGATTTCTTTCCTGGCTTTGCTTAAAAATCTAATAATAATTACTTTCTCTTACCTATGTATATATTTAATATATATATATAGTGAGAAAGTATTGGATTCATGTCAAAAATTCGATGTCGAGATTTTGATGGATCTTCACGTTTTGAGGTCCCCTGAGTCCAAAAAAGTGGTTTTCGCGACATGGTCTGTCTGTCTGTGTGTCTGTGTGTCTGTGTGTGTTCAATTTTAAGCACGAAAGAATTGAGCTACGAGGTTGAAATTTTATATTTAAGTTAAACACCCCCCGGGACCGGAAAAATAAGCTTTTAATCAAAATCGGCCAAAGAGTACTAGTACTTTACTGATGTACTTTTTCAGTTTTTTTCGATTTTCTCAAAATTCGCTCTAACGATTTTGATTAAAATTCAAAAAAATTCAATTATTTTTTAGATGCTCTTTCAAATGTATATTCTCGTTTTGCTCTCAAAATTGTTTGAAGACCACTTTACTCTTGTGCTTCATAGGAAAGATAGGAGAAATGGTTGTCATGGTTACAAAATATAAATATTTTCCCATACTTGTAAATTTTACATCTGAATTCAAATATTCCCTACTGTCGGAAACTAAATACATGTCGACACAAAAAATCTGGTGTGACAAGCACAGTACACAACTTTCGATTACCGAAGGTAAGAGAAAGTTGTGTGCTGTGCGCCAGTCACACCAGATTTTTTTATTTTTAAGAAGAAAATAACAAAAATGGATCTTTTTTCTGCAATCTTTATTTAATGAAAACAAAAATGGCGTTTCCAATTCTAGAATGGAATTATCTTCAGACTATTTTATTTTTATGCCAATATTTTGTCTTCTGCCCATTCTATAAATAGAAGATTTTTCTCTTTGATTTATTCTTTTAAATTTTAGTAAACTCTAATAATTTTTCCTCTTTGAATTGCTCATCGCCCCCCCCCCCCAATCGCCCCCCGCTTATTTATTGCCCCCCTGATAACCAAAATCGCCCACTTGGGGGCGATCGCCCCCAGGTTGGGAACCACTGGTCTAGAGTGATCAAATTTAGTGGGTGTGTCTGTGTTTACTTTTAAGCATGAAGGAATTGAGCTATGAGGCTGAAATTTTATATTTAAGTTAAACACTCCCCGGGACCGGAAAAATAAGCTTTTAATCAAAATCGGCCAAAGAGTACTAGTACTTTACTGATGTACTTTTTTCAGTTTTTTTTCGATTTTCTCAAAATTCGCTCTAACGATTTTGATTAAAATTCAAAAATCAATTATTTTTTAGATGCCCTTTCAAATGTATATTCTTGTTTTGCCCTCAAAATTGTTTGAAGCACACTTTACTCTTGTGCTCCATAGGAAAGATAGGAGAAATGGTTGTCATGGTTACAGTGGCGCAACCAGGGGGGGGGGTTTTAGGGTTTTAACCCCCCCCCCCCAGAAGAGAAAAAAAATTCAAATTTCTATATATTATTACAAATTATTAGAAAAGAAAAAAAAATTGTATCCTTTTTATTATAAAAAAAATAATTTCTTAAAAATATGTTTATTTTATTTTAAAAAAAATTTTAACAAAAATGAAAATTGCTTATTTTTCGTAAAGTATTAATATAAAATATATATATTATATATAAGAAATAAAAAAAAAAAACTAATTCTTTTGTTATTTCTCCTAAATCATAAAAAACAAAAGACTAATTAATATAAGACTCTACATTCATTTATTGAAATTTGAATTTGTCAATGGTGTTTTGAGAGAATGGTGATTTGAGATGAACACGTCGAGAGCTGGTCGACCAGTCCCGTCAGGGACTGATTTTTGGGGAGTAGGAGAGGGGAGAAGGGGTTTCGGAATCTACATCTCCCCCACCCGAAATTTATCTTTACTTTCTCTTAGCTCTACAATTATGATAATATATATATATATATAAAGTATTGGATTAATGTCAAAAATTCGATGTCGAAATTTTTATGGTTCTTCACGTTTTGAGGTCCCCTGAATTCAAAAAATTGGTTTTCGTAACATGTTCTGTCTGTCTGTGTGTGTGTGTGTGTGTGTGCTGTTCAAGGTTCAATTTAAAGCATGAAGGAATTGAGCTTATGAGGATGAAATTTTATATTAAAGTTACACATCTCCCTGACCGAGAAGGTCCGATGTCGGCAGACCCGAGCCATTGGGGGGGGGGGGAGGGGGATGGCAGGGGCCGAAGACCCCCATCTAGGCGCTCCGGCAGCCAAAGAGGCAGTGGCGTACCGAGGGGGGGGGCGAGGGGGGCCGGTCCGCCCCACGCCCCGAGCCGGCATAGGCCCCCATATATTTATAAAAAAAAAAATTTAATGAAAATTTCCCTTTGAAAGGCCCCGGGGCCCTCAGGGCTCAAGTAAAAACAAAATTTATTGAAAATTTCTCTTTGAGAGGCCCCGGGGCCCTCAGGGCTCAAGTAAAAACAAAATTTATTGAAAATTTCTCTTTGGGAGGCCCCGGGGCCTTCAGGGCTCAAGTAAAAACAAAATTTAATGAAAATTTCCCTTTGAAAGGCCCCGGGGCCCTCAGGGCTCAAGTAAAAACAAAATTTATTGAAAATTTCTCTTTGGGAGGCCCCGGGGCCCTCAGGGCTCAAGTAAAAACAAAATTTATTGAAAATTTCTCTTTGAGAGGCCCCGGGGCCCTCAGGGCTCAAGTAAAAACAAAATTTATTGAAAATTTCTCTTTGAGAGGCCCCGGGGCCCTTGGGGCTCAAGTAAAAATGGGAAAATTTAGATAAAAAAAACAAAATTTATTGAAAATTTCTCTTTGAGAGGCCCCGGGGCCCTTGGGGCTCAAGTAAAAATGGGAAAATTTAGATAAAAAAAACAAAATTTATTGAAAATTTCTCTTTGAGAGGCCCCGGGGCCCTCAGGGCTCAAGTAAAAAAACAAAATTTATTGAAAATTTCTCTTTGAGAGGCCCCGGGGCCCTTGGGGCTCAAGTAAAAATGGGAAAATTTAGATAAAAAAAAGAAAATTTAATGAAAATACTATAATGGAAAAATCCATTTGTCCCCTTCTATTATTACGTATTCTTGCCCCTTATATTGTTTTAATTATTGTCTAATTAGTCGGCTGCAAAATGTCCGCTAATTAATTTTTTTGATTATTTATTAATTAAATAAATCTTTTTATTAATGAGATAGCATTGCCAAGGATGTCTGTTATGAAGACTCAATTAGATTTTAATTGAATATTTTTATTTATTTTTATTAATAATTTCTTCTAATTAGTCGAACTGTCTCGCAGCTAGCCTAAAAGCCAACTGATCAAATTCAGGCCCCGCGGAATATTTATAGGCCCTCTCTCTCGTTCACCTGCCACCCACTAGAGTCGCTGGTGGCTCCTCTTACCGTAAGAGCTCGTCCCCGAATGACCCTCCCAGACCCCCGTCAACATATTTATAGTCAGCAAATCCCGAACCCTGCCGGTTTGCTGATTAGCTGAGCCATTTACATGCAACCTATGGAGGAACCTTTAAAAGTGAAATAAAATTTTTTGACGAGGACTTCTGTAATAAAACCAAATGTAATCTGAACCGACACGATCTCCTCTACAAAATAAGATCGATTGCCACTTTCTACTATGTATATTAGACCCGCTACACAAGAAATTCCGTCGCCTCTCAACAATCACGTTTCTTAATTTACTCCTGGACCACGTCTCAGATGCCGTACCCCTGCAAGCGCCATATCACCGTATTCTGTATTCCATACGCTACATTTTGATACCTCTGTCTGCGCTGTAGCATGAAAATTAAGCCAGTTATCGACGAGATACGCGGAGATATGGAGCGTCTCTCTCTGTCCTTGTCGCACTCATAGGCTGAATACCGCCGCTAAACTTTGCCGTATATTACTCGTCTCTCTTGCCGCCCGCACTTGTCCGCTTGGATATTTAATCTTTGGCTCTCCCTCCATCCAGAGAGCCTACAAATATTAACCACTGTCACGCCTGTTTCAACATGTGATGCCTCAAAGTCAGGCTCACGGCAACGCTCAAAATTGCCTCTCAAAATTGTTTTATTTGCCTGGAACCAATCTTAAACGCTTTCTACTGCCCTGCCGATTCTAACAAGCCCTCAACCAGTGCGCTAGCTCAACGCATTCAGTCGCAACACGCAATCAAAAATCCGACGCTTTTCAAGAAACGGAATTTTCGCTGTTTTTCGTTAATTTCAAAACGAAGCCGGGCTGCCACCGCCTGTTTCACGTATGCTACTGATAGTACTTTTTGAGCTCTTTCCGATGCCGTTGGTTCCATGTCCATTGCTCCACGGAGACCGCCACAAGAGCCGATAGAACCGATTCCAACTAGCACAACTCCTATGTAAAATTTCACCTATGCCTCACCTGGGGGCGGGGCTTGTGCGCGAACTTTTGGAAACCACCGCCGCCCCTATATAAGGCGCCACGCCGACGCTTGAAAATGAGTTCCTCGGGACCCCTCACCGAGAATGGATCCACGCCAATTTTTTTGAAGAAAGAAGAAGTATTTTTTTTATGTTCCAGTCGGGACTTAGAAAAATTATGTCATGTCTGCTCAACACTGATAAATTTTTTCACGATCTCTGGACTTAGAAAAATTTCCATGATCTCTGGACTTATAAATTTTTTTAAACGCTTCGGACTTTGAAATATTCTTGATGTCTCCACACTTAAAAAATATTTTGACAACGTCATGTTTGGTCACCAACCTCCTGTTCCTACTCCAACGTTGGTCTACCTTGGCCGCTCAACTCCTGCATATCTACATCCATGACCTCTCAACCTGGTTTGGGCATCCTTACTTGTACCACATCCACTGGTCTCCGGTCCTGCATCCGCATCCAGTCCTGTACCTCAACTCTCAGTAAGTGGCAACGCCCTTCCCCCTTGTTTTCCCTTGTCTTTTCCGCATTCTGACTAAATTTATTTTTCTGTTAATGAATTATTTTTTTTTTTTATTGATGAATTATTTTTTTTAATTTCAATGAGTTGATTGAGTTTCATGATAGAGATCATTGGCATTGCTATTGTTGTCACGCAAAGTGAAGTAGATTTACTCCGACGTACCCCCTAGCAGTAACAGGCAGCGAAGCAGCTGTTACTGCTACCTCATTTAATTATAAGATCAATGTAATTAAATTAATTTTACATTAAATATTGTGCACCCTAAATAAAGTCTCCTCTTTAATTAAATGTTCTGAATAAATTTGATGTTTCCAACCTTGTGTCTTTGTTATTTCTCATCCAGTGGATGATTAGCATCGTTATAATACCCTTTGGGGTTCAGGGATATACGCTATTTTAAAAATGTTTTTGTGTATGGAGGAGAGGGATATTAAAAGATGACCACCCCCCCCCCCCAAAAAAAAAAAATTCAATATAAGGCCCCCTCTTCTAGTTCCGCCCCAGGCCCCCAACTGCCTCGGTACGCCTCTGCAAAGAGGGGCTGCGCGTCTAATCAAACCCCCCCCCCCAGGAGCAAATCCTGGTTGCGCCACTGCATGGTTACAAAATATAAATATTTTCCCATACTTATAAATTTTACATCTGAATTCAAATATTCCCTACTGCCGGGAACTAAATACATGTCGACACAAAAAATCTGGTGTGACAAGCACAGTACACAACTTTCGATTACCGAAGGTAAGAGAAAGTTGTGTGCTGTGCGCCAGTCACAGCAGATTTTTTTGCTACTAACCAAGTAAAATAATATTCTTTTAAAAAGTAAAAAATAAACAAATAATTAATAGACTCTAAATTTTCTAAAGCAATATTCAAACACACGTATTAATAGATATTTATCCATTATAAATATGGATACATTTTCGTTCTGTTTGAGATTTACACATATAATTAGATATGAATCCAACTTCAAGGAGCGTAGATGAAACAAAGGAATAGAGATCATCGTTAAAAGTTTTACTCGATTATAGGCCTATATTTCAACATTTTAGATTAAATTCCGTGTAAAAAAAATATTTCCCGTGTTATAAATGTAAGCAGATAGCCAAGAAGAGATTTGTTATGGAATAACCCTTTAGAATATAAATGAACTAGATCTGAGATATAAAACATTTATTTAGAAAGCATTTGCTTGATTAATCTTTTGACTTAATTTCTAAAATGTAATTAATTATGCACATATACAGTATACAATTGTAACTTCTTAAACTTTCTAAAATTCGAAGTAAATTATTGATCTTTTAGAATGAGAATCACTGTTGGGGTTTAAAATCTCATTCTATTAAGTGACCGTCAGATGAACTGACGATTTCAAAAGAATACTTAGTCGAAGACTACATAGAATTGACAAAGAATTTTCAAAATACAATAAAAGATGGAAATGCTCTATTTCTTTTTTTTGGTTGGAAAAATATAAATAAAATAAAAATAAAATTACTTGAAGAAAATAATATGCCGAAACTGAACTGGTGCATAGATTAATATTTTTAAGGTGGGAGTTTTAAACGATTTGTAAGCAAATCCTTACAGTTAAAATTTTAAACGCCAAAAAGCTTAATAAACAAATCACTTTAAAAATAAATGATCACTTAGTGAGGACATTTTAGTTGCCTAGGACAAATTTAATCAAATCTGATAAAGTTCAAGTCTGCAAGTGTAAAATTGTATACCTTCGGTACTACCCTCCTTCAGAATATTATTATTATTATTATTGAAATGGGAATAGTTTTCCCTGCATATTAGAAAATATTAATTTAGCGATCTTAAATTTAAACTCGTGTATAACTCTCCTATGGGGATAGCCTTTGGCACCCAGCATAGGCCTAATAAAAAAAAAAGATCACGAATATGTTAACGGCCGAAACATTGTAATAAGTTAATTTGTATTATTAATTATCATAAAATAAACAACAATTATAAAATATAAAAATATCTTTCATTACTTTTGATGGGATTTTATTTAAAATCCCAGTCTATTTAATAATACTTATTCAAGAAAGTTCTCCACAAAGACATTTCATTAAAATAATCATTTTTGCAGTTTTCATTTTGGCCCATAATTTTTTTTTCATTAGATATCATATTAAAATTTAAAAACAACAGACTTGAAATAATATATGAAAAATCTCTATTAATATTTTTTTATAGAATGAAAAAAAAAAAAAAAAAAAAAAAAAACAATTTCTAAAACGAAAATAATGATGAAAGAGTAAAAATGAATGGAAGGGTTAGTTTCAAAAGCAAAGTAAAAAAAGAATCTCAAATATGATGAAAAACTCTAGAGATCAAAAATAAAAATAAATCACTAAAAGCACATCACTCGAATTTCTCTTTCCTCTGATAATTGAAAGTAAAGTGAAGTAAATACACATAGTGTAGCACCATTTTTTTCGATCTATAATTTTAGGTCGAGAGAAATATTTTTATTGAAAAATTTTTTATCCAAATTTTTGAGTTAAATACAAATAAAAAACATGGAACATGACCCAGGAATGGAAATTTTTTTTACCAATGAAAATCGCTAAAATCAGAAATTCGAGTCGGAGTTCAAAAGGGATTAACAAGCCTCAATAACAATTAATGAAACTTGCTCGCTTAAGTAATTCATTATTCATATTTGAAGAATTTGAAGTGAAATTTGCGTATAATAAAGAATTTCATAAGCTTATTAAATTTTTTATTATTGTATTATTATATTACACATGTTATACTTGGCTTAGAATAAATGAGTGAATCAAGTTATTAAAATTTGAATATTTAATACTAAAGATGATGTTTTTTATTTATTTTATCTAATATGAATATAGAAAAAAAAAACTCCAAATCGTGGGTCAGCTACTTTGGACTTTGATTTGATTTGGGACAGTTGTAGTTCAATTTTATTTTACTAATCAATGGAAGAAGATAAATTGATAAAATTTGGATAGATCGAAGGCTAAAACTTAGGTCTCGTTTATTAAGACCGAGGACAAATGCTTTATAAACCATATTTTTATTTTTAAGTAAGACACAAAGACAACCAACAAAAAGAATTTTCTTAGGTTAAGTTGAGATCCTTTAATATTAAAAGAATTTTCATTTTGAATCTTATTCAAGACGTAATAATTTTCTGACCCTAATAGTTTTATTTCCGACAGAAATAGAAGAAAGAAAAAAAAAGATATGGACACTGAATTGTCCCTACTTTTGCTATACAATTCTCCTTTATTTTTTTGAATAACCAAGAGATAAAAAGAAAAAGTTTACAATTTACTCCCAGAAAAGAAATGAATAACTTAATTTAATAAAAAAAAAATATGAGAGAGAAAGGTCCAAGTTTATTGTTAACTCTCTCACACGGAGCGGGTTTTAATCAAATTATTTTGTAAAGTAATTCTAAAGAGTCAGTGTAAATAGCGGTGGCTTCCGTGAGAGGTATACCATAACTCCTTTACCATGGGAGTAGAGAAATCCCATTTAGACTCATATTCTCTATCAGATTTAAACTAATCCAACTTTAAATGTAGTACTCATAATTGAATGGTTTAAAGAAATAACCGCAGCTGTATTAGTCTAGCCTCAAACGAGGATTTAGACACTAGTATAAGTTTTTAAACCTATTGAATAATTAAATGATGTTTACAATCAAAATTCCCGAGTAAAAATGATCGAGGGATACACACGCCCGCACCAGGGATACACAGTAGATCGAAGAAAAATGTGTGTCCCTGGTGTGGGCGGGTATACATCGCAATGACTATGAATACGGGTATAAATGCCCTGAGAGGCCGAAAAATCCCTTAAAAAATAAAACAAACAACAAGACTAATCCTAAATACATTTGAAAAGTGAGTCATTGAATTAATACGAGCATAAATGTACAAGAGATGACCATTAAAAATATTGACAATATAGAAAAAGTATAAATAAAAGTCAAATTAATTTTAAAAAAAAAAATTATTTTAAATATTTTATTACTCTTTATATTGTAAATGCTTTGTGGATTGGTAATTGGATCAAGCCCCTAAAAAAACAATATTTGAAATATTCAAGTAAAGGTAATATGAATAAACACCAAAATAAAATAATAAATAAAGAGAACTAATGTCGATTTTTACAATTTTTATATGTAAACCTATATGTTTATGTAGAAAAAATTCAATAAGTCCGGCGTAAATTACGAGAGAAATGGGAATGGTCCCACATAATAAAAAATCTAGGAACCGACCGAATATTCGGTTTCGGCCAGTTTCGGC
Organism: Euborellia annulipes; assembly: GCA_023213315.1. Taxonomy (NCBI): domain Eukaryota; kingdom Metazoa; phylum Arthropoda; class Insecta; order Dermaptera; family Anisolabididae; genus Euborellia; species Euborellia annulipes. The sequence continues at coordinate 11,812 of JAKCPI010012481.1, forward strand.
CAAAAATCATGGTTTCGGCCGTAGTTTCGGTTTCGGCCAAAAAGTAGCCGAAACTTTCGGCCGGCCAAAACTTGAGTTTAAAAAAAAAAAAGGTCAAATGATTTGCACTTGAAGGAGAAAAATTTTTTGTCCCCTAAAAAAAAGGTAAAATGATTTTCACAAAAAAAAAAAAAATATAAAATTTTTATAGGAAATACAAGTTTCGGTTTCGGCCGAAACTAAGGTTGAGGTGACTGGCGCACAGTACACAACTTTCTCTTACCTTCGGTAATCGAAAGTTGTGTACTGTGCTTGTCACACCAGATTTTTTGTGTCGACATGTATTTAGTTCCCGGCAGTAGGGAATATTTGAATTCAGATGTAAAATTTATAAGTATGGGAAAGCCCCCGAGTGTGGCGTAGTAGGTAGCGTGCCTACCTCCTATACCAAACGTCGCGGGTTCGGACCCAGGCAGTCCGATGATTTTATTTAAGCCGTTTGTTTCACAAATTCATTTGTTTATATTTACCCTTTTTTTAATGACACCTGTATGATTTTGTTTTGATTTTTTTATCAAAATTAACGAAAATTTTCTATTTCTTCTGTGATTATTTCAAAAACTATTCAGTTTTCGAAAAAATGTCAAAGAATAAAAACTTTTTAAAATAGAGTATTTTATCATAATATAACAAAAAAATTGAAAATTTCAAAATTTTGGAAAAAACTTTTTAAGTAAAGTACTACTTCCAAGTGACGGATTTAGTCCAAAAGTTGATAGAAATCTACAATTTTAGTGTAAGGAGCATATACCAAATTTCATCGATCTAGCTGCTTTGGTTTTTAAGCAATCGTGTTTACACACACACACACACACACACACACACACACACACACACACACACACACACACACACACACACACACACACACACACACACACACACACACACACACACACACACACACACACACACACACACACACACACACACACACACACACACACACACACACACACACACACACACACACACACACACACACACACACACACACACACACACACACACACACACACACACACACACAGACACACACACACACACACACACACAGAGACATAATGCCAAAAATGGTTTTTTTGGACTCAGGGAGGTCTAAAACGTGGAGAAACATCAAAATCTAGAAGTCGAATTTTTTTACGATTACATAACTTTCTCTATACGAGAAAGTAATAAATATGAAATGAAAAATCTGGTGTGACTGGCGCACAGCACACAACTTTCTCTTACCTTCGGTAATCGAAAGTTGTGTACTGTGCTTGTCACACCAGATTTTTGTGTCGACATGTATTTAGTTCCCGGTAGTAGGGAATATTTGAATTCAGATGTAAAATTTATAAGTATGGGAAAATATTTATATTTTGTAACCATTTTGAGGGCAAAACGAGTATATACATTTGAAAGAGCATCTAAAAAATAATTGATTTTTGAATTTTAATCAAAATCGTTAGAGCGAATTTTGAGAAAATCGAAAAAAACTGAAAAAGTACATCAGTAAAGTACTAGTACACTGTTAAAAATTTTCGAGCCATATTCATACACATGTATAGGAAGTCTGTTACACAAACTGTTTATGAAAATTCAATTTGGGTATATGAGAAAGTTCATATACCAAAAATGAACTTTCATATTCGGGTATATGAAAAAATTCATTTTCGGGTATATGAATAAATTCATTTTTGGTATATGAAATTTAAATTACGGGTATATGAAAAAATTCATTTTCGGGTATATGAATAAATTCATTTTTGGTATATGAAATTTAAATTACGGGTTTATGAGAAATAATATACTTTTTTGTGAAAAATGAAAGTAGGAGAACTTTTAATTATAGACCACATATTTGTACAGTATTTATAAATTTTTAATAAATATTTAATACAAATATGTGGTCTATAATTAAAAATTCTCCTAATAATAATATTTCAAACCACAAAAGCTTTAATAAACAAAAATTAAAGTCCTTACGAGTTTATAGTTTTGAGGGAAAGTGAGTGGTCTAGGTGAAATAATAGTTTTTTTTATTTATTTTATTTTTTATTTATTAAAAAAAAATTATATTATATTAAAATATACAATTTTACTAAATAATAAAACAAATGAAAGTATTAAAATAATAAATTTGTATCAAAAAATAAATTTTTATACATTTCCAAGTAAATTTAACACAAATACAAATCATTTTAATTATTTAATACAAAAAATATGTCGATTTTCATCTTCTTTGAGAAGAAATCCTGGTTTATTCCCTGCTTGGAGTATTAACTAACCTCACCTGAAAAAAGACAAACTAATTGATTTGAAATTGAGAAAAAAAAATTTCAATGAAAAAATTCAAATTCAATACTTACGATTTTGTTAGTAAAATGTTCCAATATATTGATTAAATATTTATATTTCATTTTAAATAATAATACACGTTCAATTATCTATGCGTTAAATCAGCTACTTCAAAAACAGAATTTGCTGGCAACCAGAGTTGGCAAGTTTTATCCCGCCGAGTATAATGCACGGTTTTATACATGTATAAAACTATCGCGGATAAAACTAGGCCGATGTATAAAAGGTATAAAACTGTAAAAAACCAATTCTCTCACCCTGAAAAAACAGCTTGAAAGCTTTTCATATTTTATAATGTTCTAAAGCATTGACGATGTTGTTTGCTTTTTATTTAGTGAATAATATAATCAAAATGTTAATAATTGAAAAATGAAATTTTATTTGAACTTCCTTTCTCGTCGGGTTTGCGCATGCGCATCCAAGTTTTATACATTTTATACGTTTAATACATTTTATACAAGTTTTATCCGCAATTTTTGTATAAAACTGCAAAATTGTGTATAAAACCCAACTCTGGTGCCAACCTAACCAATTTTTGTATATTTTAAAATTAATTATTTTGGTGAAATTGTTAATTTTAATTTTAATTTTTATAGCTATTTAGTTGAATTATTTTATAAAAATTATTTAATTAGTATGATTTTAATATACTTCATAAATATTTAAATAGTTTAGAGCGCGAATTTCAAACCAGAATTTAATAAATTTAGATTTGTGAAATAAATTTTAAAAGAATAATTTCAAGTTTCCTTAAAATAATATTAATAAAAATTCCTTGAGGTAGTCGAGTTATTTGAGAACGTTTAGACCAGTGATTCTCAACTTGTCACCGTACACTTTTAACGATTTCAAAATTTGGCGGCACACAAAGAAAAAGATAAGTTTAAAAGTTGGTAATTTGTTCATAAACTTTTATATTAATTTTATTTCACATCCTGGGTGTATTAAAATTAAACTACGAAAAGTATATGAAAAAAGAAGGAAAATTCATATTTTTTTTAAAGCGATACTTATTCATATACTTGTATATTAATTTTAGCTCATATCCTGGTCTATTAAAATTAAACCACTAAAGTTTATGAGATATGAATGAAAATTCATATTTTTTTTTACAGTGTACTCTTTGGTCGATTTTGATTAAAAGCTTAGTTTT
>JAKCPI010012482.1:0-27557 GCA_023213315.1 Euborellia annulipes
AACATTAAAGTTTTTTGTTTTCATTGGATTATATATAATTTTTTACTTTCTCTTAACTATGTATATATGTAATATATATATAGAGAGAAAGTATTGGATTCATGTCAAAAATTCGATGTCGAGATTTTGATGGATCTTCACGTTTTGAGGTCCCCTGAATCCAAAAAAGTGGTTTTCGCGACATGGTCTGTCTGTGTGTGGGTGGGTGGGTGGGTGTGTCTGTGTTCAATTTTAAGCATGAAGGAATTGAGCTACGAGGATGAAATTCTATATTTAACTTAAACACCCCCCGGGACCGGAAAAATAAGCTTTTAATCAAAATCGGCCAAAGATTACTAGTACTTTACTGATGTACTTTTTCAGTTTTTTCGATTTTCTCAAAATTTGCTCCAACGATTTTTTTTTAAATTCAAAAATCAATTATTTTTTAGATGCTCTTTAAAATGTATATTCTCATTTTGCGATTGAAATCTTCTGAAGACCACTTTACTCTTGTATTTCATAGGGAAGATAGGAGAAATGGTTGCCATGGTAACAAAATATAAATATTTTCCCATACTTATAAATTTTACATCTGAATTCAAATGTTCCGTACTGTCGGGAACTAAATATATGTCGACACAAAAAATCTGGTGTGACAAGCACAGTACACAACTTTCGATTACCGAAGGTAAGAGAAAGTTGTGTGCTGTGCGCCAGTCACACCAGATTTTTTTTGTCAAATGTGCAAGTAACATTAAATAAAAAATTTTTTAGGACATATTTCATAAAAAATACTATTAATTATAGCATTTGAAACAATATTCCGTGCTTAACTCAATTTTGAATTTTTTTGGCGCTTGACACACTAATGCATAACAGAGTCCAATTAATAGTATTTTTTATGAAATATGTCCTTAAAAAATTTATATTTAATGTTACTTGCACAATTGACAACAAAAATTATATATAATCTAATCAAAACAATGTAAATCAGAAAAACTTTAATGTTAATTTTCTCTAATCTCGGTACCTGGCGCTTGACACACTAATGCATAACAGGGTCCATTTAACATATTCAGTAGGTAAGAGAAAATAAATGAATTTGAAATAATATGAGAGAAATATACAGTATTTATTATGCGTAGGCAAACAAAAATCAGTAAACAGTTCCTAGACTTATACCCTTAGAGAATTTAATTCCATTAAAGTAATGTCTATGATTCAATCTCAGCCCCAAGAGAGTAGGCCTACTCGACGGCTCTTTCAAAAACCACTAACTTGTAAGCGAGAACAAGAAAAAGAATTTAAAATATTCAAAAGATGTCAATAAAAACATTAATTAATACGTTTTGATTGTTTGGTTAATTAAATCTCCCACGTTCTGATTTAAATTGATTTTAAGAAAAATCGAAAAGTGTCAACATAATAAATGAAACACGAAGTTTGTATTTCATTTAAGGTGGAATAAATTTTACTTTATTAATCGTCTCTGTTCAATATTAATTCAATTATGTAGCGTATATTGACTCAAGGGATGTAATTCCTTATCTCCTAAATGAGCTCGTTTAAAACTAGTTTAGAATATCATAAACCTTCGACTAATAAAGAGCTAAGGTACTTAAATTTACTCAGTAAAATAGAGAGCAGCAACCCGAGTCTATCTAATTCGATTCATTTTCCTTGATATCGGTTAAATGTGATCTCTGAATTAAACCGGACGTGAGAATCTCTCATTACTAATTGATGTCCATCCATTCGTGTGCATTTCGAATGACAAATTCGTATAATATGTTGAAATTTTGAGATGAAATGGAACCAAATCAACAAACGTCACAGTCCAATGCTCAATTTGCTTGATTTCTTCCGATTAGTGATGATATTTATTTATTATAAAAAATCTGCTGTGACTGATCAGCACAGAACTTACCTAATGTAATTGAAAGTTGTGTTCTGTGCTTGGGGGTCGTCCATATATTACGTCACGCCATTTTTGACGATATTCTAGCCTCCCCCTGTCATAGTTAGTCATATACAAACAAACCCCTCTACAAATATTATGTCACTAAATAGAACTACCCCGCCCCTCCCCCATAATATCGCACCATAATCTGTTATTCCATAATGTATATTTTTTATAATTTATTTGGCTGATTATTGCCAATTAGGGAAACCGAAACTTTTTCTTAAAATTCCCTATACAAAATACATTTTCTTTTTTTTAGTAAATTTTCCCTTGAGACTAAAACAATCCCTTCATTTTTCCCTGTTGAGAAAATCATTTGTCCTTTTTTTTTGTACGAGTCTCATCCCATCTTTTCAAACTCAGGATTCGTTTTATAAATTCAATTTTGAATTGTGATGTCAAACTTGGAGAAACCCCCGGGGCTCCCATGGCACAATTAGTAACGTTTTGTTCAGACCCCCCTAACGCGTTACGTAATATGTAATTACGTAATATTTAGTTTCCGGCAGTACGATAGTACGGTATTTATAGTTTATAAATTTTATATCTTGAATTCTAATATCCATACCGCAAAAACTAAATATATATCGGCGCATAAAAATCTGGTGGGACAAGCCCCAAACACAAATTTCAATCACCAAAGGTAAGAGAAAGTAATATGCTGTGCGAGCAGTCACACCAGATTTTTTGATTTAAAGATAATATTAATAATGAAACAAATAGTTTTGTATTCAAAGTGAAAGATATTTGGCTCATTAAACATAATAATTAGCCGTTTACTTAAAAATAGGGATATGATAAAAAAGCAAAAACTCACTTGAGGGAGCAGAAGTACGCAGAGCAGACCAAGACCAGAAGCGGCTGCAGCAACTGCGAGACAAGAGTGGAAGAGTGCATGCTTAAGCCGTACGCAATACCGCCGGTAAAGGTCCTCCAGCTCCATGGCGGAAAAGCACACCGCGGCCGGCCTTCCGCCCGCGGCGGCACCCGCCTAATCTGTAAAGAACAAACAAATAGATTATTATTATTTTGTAATTTATAATAAATAAGTGCTAATTATAATTAAAAGAAAAAAAGTTACAAAGTTTTAATAACTTAATTGTATCTTTCAAAGGAAGTTATTCTTCGAAAAGACTAAATGTCCCGGGTTCAGTATCCCCGGATTCAAGTAGAGTCCAGTAGAAATGAATCTAGTTTTTGTTAGGTAAAAAATTTAGGTTAACCAATATCCATCGAGGCTGTTGAAATTTGATATCATATTTAGGCAAATATGCTTTGTTTTTATCTCAAAAACTTGAAACAAAATAATGGGTACTAGGAGTAAAAAAAATTCTCAAATAAGAGAAGCTCTGGTGATTAATAAATTACAGGTCGAAGGAGGGCGGCGCGGCTAGTTTTTTATAATTTCTAAGAAATTTAAAAAAGTTTACACGCCCCCGAGTTTGGCGTAGTAGGTAGCGTGCCTATACCAAACGTCGCGGGTTCGGACCCAGGCAGTCCGATGATTTTATTTAAGCCATTTGGATACCAGATGGCTTAAATAGAAATGCCTGAACCCCAAATATATATATTAATTACAACGGTTATCGTCTAAAGTCTTAAATGGCCTGAGTTGCCGAGAAGACTGTATGAATGTGTGTGTGAGTGGGAGTGTGAATGAGAAAAAAAGTGTGAATGTTTAAAAAAAAAAAAAAAAAAAGTTTACACTTTATTTCATTCTATATTTTTTATTTATTTATTTTTCGGAATGCATAAGTGAGAGGGGAGGAGGGTGCCCATATCTTCCATATCATTTGTTAGTCGCTGAGAAGCTATATAAATACTGTTTTAATATTCTTTGCCCAAATAGTCTTTAAATATTCTTTTTTCAAAGAATAATAATAACGCCTATATTAATTTTCATTGATGTATGTGATGGAAATAAAAAAGTAATTGAGGTACTGATAAGACCTAAGAAATCTGACCTAAGAATGCCGAAACGGTATATTTTAAAAAGTTGGAATTAACTGCACTGAAAGCGGTTGAATATTATTTCATTCAACTTCAACTATCCCTTAAATAAATAAATATTAAGTGCCAATGTATTGTATTATATAGTACAGCCTAATAGACAAACTTGAACAGGTATAGACTTGTACACGGGCCTACATATATTAATAGATAGGCCTATGGCTATATAAGATTACGAATATTCCATTCACATTAAGTAGGCCCTATATTGTTCGAGTAGAATATTTTTTGGATAATAATTTTTCTTTCTTTTGGCTAATCTTCTCTTTAGTTTTATGCAAAATATATAATAGCCCAGGGGCGTATATAAGGGGGCCGAGGGGGGCCCGGGCCCCCCCGAAATTTTCCAAACACATATACATATATAGGGATATACACACATCAGCGCAACAAATTTTTCCGCAGGATGGACAACTTTGGTTCCGCAATAGAAAAAATGTTCCGCAAAAAGTTTCATGTGAAAAAAAATATAGTTTCTTAAAAAATAATTTTCCGCAGAAAAATTTTTTGAGTTCGGGCCCCTCCTCGAAAAAAATTTCTATATACGCCCCTGTAATAGCCAATTATAGTGAGAAATAATTTAGGTCAAAGGACATATTATTTTTAAACAGTGGTGATACACTCATAACATGATAAATAATAATATTAATAATGTATTACATATTAATAATCCCTATACGAAAGATTTTGCCTCTAAGCAATGAGAAAAATAAAATTTGCAGAGAAAGCCCGGGAGTAAAAAACGAGAAAAGATTAAGAGAAACGTGCAATCATATAAGGGTCGACATTCATATTGTGAGATTCTTAAATTTTAATATTAATTATAAATATTTAGTCCCTAAATAGTAAATTAAATGAATAATTACTAATTTTGGATTGAAATACCTAAGTAAAAACGACGATAATTGAGGAGAGGACGGACGAGGTGGCCGGCGTGGATGATGGCTGCCGGGCAAATGAGAACGCTTCGGTTTTCTTAAGAAGAGCATCGTGGATTAACACTAGACAAGGGCTATCTCACTACTGACCTCTCCAGGTATCTAGTCTTTGCTAATAAGCTGGCGAACTATGGCGCCAAGAGATCTGATTGGCTAATTAGTGGGAGGGGAGTCAAAGAGTACAGAGAGGTGACAAGAGAGAGAGAGGGAGAGAGAGGAGGAGGAGGGGGAGGAGGAGAAATGATTGATAATGAAATATAATAATTTTTGAAAACATAAGAAAGGAATGAAATCAAATTCTGTTTGTAGTTACATTTGCGAACGAGAGTCGACGATTTTTTAAATAATAAACAAATTAATTTCTCTATTTTTCATAAGACCTGATAAAATTTAAGATGATTAAATATGAAAAATTACTTTACTCTTATTTTCTCTAATTTTATTTATTTAAGGTCCTCCTTTTCGGCATCTAAGTTAGACCATTTAGAGCCCACCCCTATTTAGTAGCTAATTCAAATGAAATACTCATGTCCTTCAAAGGAAAGATAGGTGAAATGGTTGCTATGGTAATAACATGTAAGGCCTGCAGCCGGAAATTAAATATATGTTGACACAAAAATCAGGTGCGACTAGTCACATCATATTTTTTATAATACTATTCTGAAAAACCCCTTTATCTTGTTTCATGAATAAGAAAATAGAAATACTAGTCCTATGTAAATATTATGATTTTGACTTACTAAACCTGAATGAGACATTCATTCTTTATACACTCTATTAACCTTGGGGGATCCTATGAATGACAAAAGTAAACAAGCAAGAAAGAATAAACACACTCATCCAATTCATTCATTCATTCCAAATGACTGTGAGTTGGATTCCTTACTAATGAGAAATGATAAATAATTATATATGCAAAATGGCACATGATAAAAAAAACCTTTCTACTAGGCCTATTATTAAAAAAAAAAATTTCCTACGTAGGGGAGAGGGCGGGACATTGGGACAGTACAAATAAAATTAGCTGTGTATAGTTTGGCTTTCAATATTATTGAGCATTTAATGTTATGTTCTTGACACTGATAAATGCACTATCTATTGCCATAGGCTTAGCGCTTATTCACCGATAGATGAATTAGATTTTTGCAATTTTCCAAAAAATCCAAATTGTCCCAATGTGCCTCTTGGGTGAGGTAGATTTGGACAGTGAAGAGGCAGATGTGGACAAAAACAATTTGTTTTGTTCTAAAAAAATAATTTGCTGAATAAAGGTGGCACAATCTAACACAGTGGTTCCCAACCTTTTTTGGCCCATCGCCCCTTTCTGGAGGCTGACTAACACCAATCGCCCCCCCCCCCCTTTCATTTTCATTGTATGTCTAATTTTAATCTAAAGTGTAAATAATAATGCAGTTTTATTATTTTAAACAATTTTGTTACCGTAGATATCAGTAGCGTAGCCAGGATTTCTGCTTGGGGGAGGGGGCAAAAGTTTTATGAACCCCCCCCCTTCTCCAAGAAACTTAAAGTGGAGAAATTTTTAAATTTAAATACGCCACTGGTAGATATATAAAAACAGCCAACGCAGTTTTATCTGTTCACTCTTAACTGTTGTAGTAATTGTACAATAGCCCCAAAAACACATGATTTGAAATTTTGTCGCTTAGGTGGTTTCTGAAATAAACGATTCACTTAAAAAAAGAGAAAAAAAAATACAAATTAAAATCAATTAGTAAGATTACAATATCAATCAATATATCTGGTCGGATATATTCCACAATCAGGACCGCAGACAGGGGAGGCAAGGGGAGAGGGCTATATCCCCGGGCCCGGGCCATTGCGCTCCCACCTTAAAATTCTAATAAAAAATAATTTTCATGGTTAAAATTTCAATTAAAAAAAAAAATCATTTTCTTGATTTTTTTTTCCTCAGGGGGCCCGGGCCTTTTATTCTCAAATCAATCTTTTTCACGACTCAGGATAGCTAATAAAAATATAATAAAAAAACTTTAAAAAAAAAATGCTTTTATTTAAATCGAACTAAAAAGAGATAAATAATTTAATTGTTCTTGTTAAAATTGTTGAATATTTATAACTTAAAATAAAAGCGTGGGGCGCTTCGAAGTTATTCCGAGGCTATAGACAATTCCTTAAGCTATTAATGAGCGCCCCACGCTTTTATTTTAAGTTATAAATATTCAACAATTTTAACAAGAACAATTAAATTAGTTATCTCTTTTTAGTTATATTTAAATAAAAGCATTTTTTTAAAAAGTTTTTTTTTATATATTTTTATTTTAAACTTTTTAGTCTTTTTTATTATTATAGAGTATTAAGGAAGCGTGAGGCATCAAATAAAGTACCACATTAGTTTGGTATATTTTGGTAAGTAGCCCCGGGGCTCGTCAAGTCTGTCTGGAGCCCTGTCCACAATATAATATCTTAAATATTATATATAATTTCTTATTTATTAGTGTCCACATGTGCCTCTCGCTAGATGTCCCAATCTACCTCAATCATGTTTATAAACAAAATGAGGCTATACAAATAGCTAAAATAAACAATTACATCTGCATTTACCGACATAGTAAGAATAAACAAGTCCACTTATCTCTAATATTTCAACTGTCTTAATTCAAACGTTCATATGGAAAATAATCGACCTCAAACGATTTCCGATTTTTTTACAATGCAGGACAAATATGATGTAGCAACGTGTAACTAGCTATGGCGTAGCTTGACGCTGTTAAAATTTTTCTATAATAAAATGGGTACTTAATGCACCCTAATGGTCAAAGAGTACAATCTAACTTTACATTTAGTAGCGCTAAAATTCGAATGTCCCAATGTGCCTCGTGTCCCAATGTCCCCCCCTCTCCTGGTATGTTTTTAATGCCAAATGAGAATACACTTTCTATAATGAAAAAATATGGTGTGAATGGCTGCACCGGATTTTTTGTGTCGAGATATAGATTAATTAAGTTCTCATAGCACCTTAGTTCCTAACTTGACCACGTGAGATTTCAATTGTATTTTAAATGCTGACTGCTTGAAATAAACGATATTTATTTTTCAAAATTTTAATCTCATATTTGGATATTTTATACACAATAGAGAATCCTAAATAAATACAAAATTTCATAAAAATTGGAAAAATTTTTTTTAAATGTGTAAAAAGTTCCAAAGGGGACCGATCCCCTTTTGAATAGAAATTAACATGCAAATCCCCATTGGGATTTAAAATTTCCTCTATGGAAGTAAGCCGAAAAAAGAATATAAAAAAAGTTTAATACTACATCAGTAAAGTGTACTTCAAACAATTTTCACGAAAAATGTTACTGATATACTTTTTAAAGAGCATCTAAAAAAATAGTTAATTTTTGAATTTTATTCAAAATCGTTATATCAAATTTTGAGAAAATCGAAAGAAACTGAAAAAGTACATAAGTAAAGTACTAATACTTTTTAGCCGATTTTGTTCAAAAGCTTATTTTCACGCCACAGGGGGGCGCCTAACTTAAATATAAAATTTCAAGTTCATTTCCTTCATGCTTAAAAATGTTCACACAGATAAACAGATCAATTTGCGAAAACCACTTTTTTGAACTCAGGGTAGTGGCGGATTTAGGCTTGCTGCAGCCTTAGGCCCCGTTTGATGCGCCGTCCTTTTTTTCGGGGGGGGGGGGCGAACTCAAAAATTTTGTTTTTGCCCTGACTATGAAAATAATTTTACCTTTTTTTTTTTGGGGACACGAAATTTTTTCCACCCTGTGAAAACTTTATTTTTTTACCGCCCCTTAAATTGTGCCGCCCTAGGCCCGGCCCTCACGGGCATATATAATAAATATAAAAGTAAGAGAAAGTAAAAATTTAATATTTTAGAAAAAAATAATCCCCTTTTGCTTTTGATGCATGATCCAAAGTTCGCTTTAATTGATTTAAACTAATTTATTGATCTATAGATCATAAAACAAGCTTCTTGTCTCTACTCCAAAAGCAAGGAAGCATTTTGCTTTTAAATCATTAAAATTCCTTACAAGAGTTAGTTATTTTATTAAAATAAAAAAAAATTTCCAATCGTTTTTAATTAATTAATTTTTTTTTAATAAATTCTTTGAAAAAAATTTTTTTTTAATTTAAAATTCTGGAAAGAGATGAGTCGAGTGATGAGCCCGGGAGAAGAAAGCAGCCGTTTAAAAAAACCCACCGGTAAAAGGAATGTGGTCAAAATAATTGCAACTCGACTTGACTGAGTTCTCATATCTCGGAGATATTCCTTCCATTCCTTTTAAAAGGCTTACAGTCATTTCTCATCAAGACAAACTAGGCGTCTTAAAATTTTTTGTTTATATTTTCAGATAACTTATTAATTGTGAATAATTAATTCTTCGCCAAGAGATGTTTTTAAAATATTTTATCTCTTTTGTCGTTAATCCTCTAAAATTTAACATATTTTTTATTCTAATTTTAATGAGAAGGTGTCTGGAATTATTAATTATTATTAATACAAATTTTACTTTCTCTTACCTATGTATATATGTAATATATATATAGAGAGAAAGTATTGCGATCATGTCAAAAATTCGATGTCGAGATTTTGATGGATATACATGTTTTGAGGTCCCCTGAGTCCAAAAAAGTGGGTCCCGCAAATTGGTCTGTGTGTGTGTGTGTATGTATGTGTGTGTGTGTGTGCGTCTGTATGTGTGGACAGATTTTTAGCATGAAGGAGTTGAGCTAGCGGATTGAAATTTTATATTTAACTTAGGTACCTTTGAAGAATCTCAAAATAAGCTTTTGAACAAAATCGGCCAAAAAGTACTAGTACTTTACTGATGTACTTTTTCAGTTTTTTTCGATTTTCTCAAAATTCCCTCCAAGGATTTTTTTTAAAATTCATAAATGAACTATTTTTTAGATGCTCTTTAAAATGTATATTCTCATTTTGCCGTTGAAATCTTCTGAAGACCACTTTACTCTTGTTCTTCATAGGAAAGATAGAAATGGTTGCCATGGTAACGGAATTTAAATCTTTTTCTTTTTATTAGATTAAAAATCAATTATTATTTAAATTCCCATTTTTTTACTTTCTCTTACCTATGTATATATGTAATATATATATAGAGAGAAAGTATTGGATTCATGTCAAAAATTCGATGTCGAGATTTTGATGGATCTTCACGTTTTGAGGTCCTCTGAATCCAAAAAAGTGGTTTTCGCGACATGGTCTGTCTGTGTGTGGGTGTGTGGGTGTGTGGGTGTGTGGGTGTGTGGGTGTGTGTGTGTGTGTTCAATTTTAAGCATGAAGGAATTGAGCTATGAGGTTGAAATTTTATATTTAAGTTAAACACCCCCCGGGACCGGAAAAATAAGCTTTTAATCAAAATCGGCCAAAGAGTACTAGTACTTTACTGATGTACTTTTTCAGTTTTTTTCGATTTTCTCAAAATTTGCTCCAACGATTTTTTTTAAAATTCAAAAATCAATTATTTTTTAGATGCTCTTTAAAATGTATATTCTCATTTTGCGATTGAAATCTTCTGAAGACCACTTTACTCTTGTATTTCATAGGGAAGGATAGGAGAAATGGTTGCCATGGTAACAAAATATAAATATTTTCCCATACTTATAAATTTTACATCTTGAATTCAATTGTATCCTACTGTCGGAAACTAAATACATGTCGACACGAAAAATCTGGTGTGACAAGCACAGTGCACAACTTTCGATTACCGAAGGTAAGAGAAAGTTGTGTGCTGTGCGCCAGTCACACCAGATTTTTTAAATTTATTTGTGTCTTTAATTGTTTCAAAGAAAACATATATGTCTCTCTCTCACTTGCAAACATTATCGTCTCTCTCTACTCTTTTTAAATTCCCTTTCCACCTTATCTTCGCATAGGAACAATGTTAATTTCCTATAGGGATTTGTATGTTAATTTCGATTCAAAAGGGGGTCCCCTTTAGAACTTTTTAGGCATTTAAAATTTTTTTTTCCAATTCTTATGAAATTTTGTATTTATTTACGATTCTATATTGTGTATAAAATGTCCAAATATGAGATTAAAATTTTGAAAAATAACCATAGTTTATTTGAAGCAGTCAACATTTAAAATGCAAGTTTGAAACTAAGGTGCTATCGGAAACTAAATATATCTCGACACAAAAAATCTGGTGTGACCAGCACGGTGCGCAACTTTCTCTTACCGAAGGGTAAGAGAAAGTTGTGTGCTGTGCGCCAGTCACACCAGATTTTTTTAAATGAAATTTAGCTTTATTATCTACTGAGATACTCTTCCATTGGCGTGGAATACGAGACAAAGTTCAAATTAATTTTATATCAAAAATCCCTTAAATTAATGATGATACCAAAATGTATGTCATTTATTTAAAATATTTTACTGATATCCAATTGTCACCTGGGCCTTCGAGAATTTAACCCGGGATCACTAGCCTGTCCACTTAAGTGTTGGAAGGACTCCGATGTTCCAGATAGGCTGGAGATCCGGGGCTCACAATTCCCTTAACCAAGGAGGTGTGGCTCACCAGGAAAAAAATAGATCTTGAAAACTGAGTCAATATTTATGTATTGAATGAGTTGCTCCAGGTCTGTTGTAAACAGAAGTGTGATTACCAAAAACAGAATTTGTATTATAAAATATTACAATTTATTCTATTGGCGATCGAATTGGTCTTACGAGCGTACAATGATGACATGAAAAAAGGATTCCTGAAATTTTCCTGTTCAGCTCTCATAATTTTTTTCTACTCTATGTGGGCCATCAGCTCTTCTACTCCCGTTTTATTATTCTTTTCCCTTTCGAAGGACTTTGCAGTCAGAAAATCAAATAAAAAATTTTTATTTAATTTTTTATTCGCCGACTTTTCGGTCGCCAATCACGACCTTCATCAGGGCAAATATTGTTAAATATCCTGGATCTTAGGTATTTGAATATCTATTATCAGTGTTTTCGCGACATGGTCTGTCTGTCTGTCTGTCTGTAAACAAAATATCTCAAGAATGAAAAGAGCTAGGAGGTTGAAATTTTATATTTAAGCTAGGTACCTCCTGGGATGGGGCGTAAGACGAAGCTTTTGAACAAAATCAGCCAAAAAGTTCTAGTACTTTACCGATGTACTTTTTAAGTTTTTTTTTTTTCGATTTTCCAAAATTTTGCTCTAACGATTTTGTTTGAAATTCAAAAATCAATGATTTTTTAGATGCTCTTTAAAATATATATTTTCAAATTAAGTTGTATGCTGGGTATGTGAGATTGGAGTTTGGAAGAATAAAACCAGCGTTGTCGAACACCTTTACACTTTTATTCAGGCAGACGTTTCGGTAACCATAACGGTTGCCATCTTCAGTGCCAATGAAAGTTTTTTAAGGTGTCCCTGTCATATATGATAATCCTATACTATATAAGATTATCATATATGACACTGAAGATGGCAACCGTTATGGTTACCTAAACGTCTGCCTGAATAAAAGTGTAAAGGTGTTCGACAACGCTGGTTTTATTCTTCCAAACTCCAATATATATTTTCATTTTGCCTTGAAATCTTCTGAAGACCACTTTACTCTTGTACTCCAGAGAAAAGATAGGAGAAATGGTTGCCATGGTAATAAAATATAAATATTTTCTCCCGTTTATAAATTTTACATCTTGAATTCTAATATATCGGCGGAAACTATATATATGTCGACACGAAAAATCTGGTGCGATCAGTCACACCAGATTTTTTCATTTGTCTCCAATGGGGATGGGAGGGCCCGTACCCCTTCTTGTCCCACTGTCTACAAAACAAATGCCTTAACTTTTTAAGATCGATTCACAAAAAATATAGGTAGGCTCTATATTTATTTGTGTAGAGATGAGAAATTCCACGAGTTGTATCAGCATTTATGAAAAGATTGTAAGAGTAAAATGTGACCAGAATAACTAATAGGAAGAAACAAGATGATGCGATGCAGGGGGAGGGATTATTTCCAACAAAATTCTCTGCGCCATTTATCATCATAACAAAAAAAGAATACCTTCTATTTTGCATTTCTTGTTAAAAAGACTTATTTTGATAAATTTCTTATTTAAGCTTCTTCTCTTTTACTTTCTGATTTGTGCCGGAAGAAATATTTTATTAAAAAAAAAAATTAATCCTATATGGGCAAAATTAAAATATTAACTTTAATATTCGATAAAAACATAAAAAAAAAAGAGAAAATGATTTATAAACCTCTATTATTATTATTATAAAAGAACATACATGTAGCTAGTAGGCTAGTTTAGCAAAAAGAAGATGTTATTTCATTTTTTAATAAAGAAATTGCATTTAATAATTAATATTTATAAAGGCAGATTAATATTATATATCTTTTATGTGCAAAAATATTACCCTATAATCTTTTTTATTACTAACTTTTTATGCTTCGAAAGGAGCATTTAAAAATTTAAATAGTGCATTTTCTTGAGATAATTGGATATTATTTAAACATTAAAATATTATTTTCTATAGGTAAATAAATAAAGAGATTTTTTTTTAATGGAATTTTAGATAAGAGGCAAAATATAAAGCAAAGATGTGTTGCTCACATTGGAGAATGCGTATTAAAAAAAAATAATAAACAAGCTATTTTTTTAAAAGCTACATAAAATCTAAAAATATTAAATTTTATAATTTAAAAAAAAATTATAAAATGATTTTCATGTACCTTTAATTAAAAAAAAAAATAGTTTATTTTTTGATAGGAATAATAAATTTGAGAAGTGATTAAATAAAAAAAAAAAAAAAAAATATACGAGTATATCAGTCAACATCTATTTTTTTGATTTTATTTAAGCCATTTGGATACCAAATGGTTAAAATTGAACCCCAATAGATATATTTACAAATAACGGGTATCGTAAAAAGTCTTAGATGGCCTGAATTGCCGAAAAGACTGTGCGAGGGAAAAAAGTGTATTTTTTTGAATTTAGTAAAGAATACTTATGAGATATATCGATTTTATCCACGATTAATGAGAGGATAAGCCATTTTTTTATGTAAATTTGTAGATAAAACCGAACCGATTAAGCGCCTAAAAATAAATCACTATTTAAAAAAAAAAATTAACATGCCATGGGAAGATATTAAAGTAGCTCATATTTTTTTTTTTTTTTTTTTTTTTTTTTTTTTTAATTTATTTAAGGTCTTTTTCGGCATCTAAGGCCATTTAGACCACATCACTATTTATTTCAAATATATGGTAACAAATTCAAATGAAAGAAATTTTTCTCACTTGGGACGGGAAGCGAAACCGGGACCCTAGCCGCGATAAGCTAATGTCTTCTAACTGTGCCACGGGTCACGGGCATTGGCTCATATACAAAAGAAAAAAATTACGAGAGTTGATCAGGAAAATTTCATATTTTATAGGCCTTTACAAAAAGATCTAGTAAAATTTTAAGTGAACTAGCCGCGCCGCGGCGCGTCGCCCCCCTGGACCTCCGCCATTTAATAAATGAAATTTTAATTTTGAATGAAAATTTTAAATGAAAATTGACAATTTTAATTTTGAAATTAAAATTTCATTTTAATTTTCATTTAAAATTAAATTTTCATTCATTAAAATTGTCATTTTTCATTCAAAATTAAAATTTCATTTATTCTTGCCTCCGGCCCTGAAGATGGCCTAAACGTCACAATAAAAGAAATAATTTTGGCCGAGTTTGGAAAATTGCTCGCTGTGGTAATATTCGCGTCTCCCCTCAGACTAGGCCGCGCCTCACAGTTTGGAAAACGCTGCTATAATGGATAGAAATGAGTGAAGTTTTACTACCGTTGCTTATACTGAAGATGATTCGAAATCAATGAGATCAAAATATCTACAAATAGACGGATAATAGGCAAATTTTTTTTTCTGGAAATAATATCATTTAATTTGATTTGAACAAATTGTTCCAAGTTGTAAAATACGTAGGTAGAAATAGCAAAATATAGTATGAAGTTTATCTTTGCTCAGAACAGAGTAGGAAGGTAAAATCGATGTAATTTTCGTTATTGAGACTAATAAGAGAATTAATTAAATGCCCTCTTCTTTATTCCTACATAATTAAGCTAATAAATTGAAGTTTCTTTCATCTCTATTTCTCTTTCAATGCAGAATTTATAATAAAAAAAAAAAAAAAAACGGCTTTCAATTAATCCTAGAAATGAATTCATTTTATAAATGATATTTAATCAAAAAGTCATCCTTTCGAGGTCTATTATATGTATAGATACAAAATGAACTCCCATTTCTGTCTGACAGAGATAAAAGGCATTTCATTAGTTGAAATTCTCACCTCTATCAATTTCAAATTATAAACAATAAATTTAATGCGGAAATCAAGACTTTCAATCTTTTATGGGGGAAATTAATTGCTTTCATCTATTTGACGATGCTTAAAAAAGGCTTAGCTTAATATTAAATGAAATAAAATTAATAAAAAAAATCTGGTGTGATGGTAGCATAGCACACAACTTTCTCTTACCTTCGGTAATCAAAAGTTGTGTTCTGTGCTTGTCACACCAGTGTGTCAGTTTGTGTCAACATATATTTAGTTTCCGATAGTACGGTACATTTGAATTCAAGATGTCAAATTTATAAACGTGGGAAAATATTTGTATTTCGTTACCATGGCAACCATTTCTCCTATCTTTTCTATGGAGAACAAAAATAAAGTGGTCTTCAAAGGATTTCAATGGCAAAATGAGAATATACATTTTAAAGAGCATCTAAAAAATAATTGATTTATGAATTAAAAAAAACATCGTTGGAGCGAATTTTGAGAAAATTGAAAAAACTGAAAAAGTGCATCAGTAAAATACTAGTACTTTTTGGTCTTTTTCATTAAAAGCTTATTTTCACGACCTAGGGGGGGGGGGGGGCTCCTAACTTAAATATAAAATTTCAAACTCCTAGCTCAATTTCTTCATGATTTAAATTGAACACAGACAGACCATGTCGCGTAAACCACTTTTTTGGATTCAGGGGACCTCAAAACGTGTATAATATAATATATAAATAATTTTGATGGATGTACAGTGTACATCCATCAAAATCTCGACATCGAATTTTTGACATGAATCCAATACTATCTCTAGATATTAACATATATAGAGATAAGAGAAAGTAAAAAGATTTTTGCACAATCTTAATTGCATTAATAAATATTTCTGACTCTTTTGATCAATAGTGCTTTTTTATAAAGGGTATATATATACATGAAAATTCTTCAAAAAGAAGATATTCATCTTAAACATTAGATCAGAGACAAGGAAGCCTTTGTTTTGACGCCATTGCTCGCCCCCCCCCCTTTCACCCCTTCCCTCTACTTAACTTTGCTTTCAGATTTAAATTGATTAAACCTTTCTTATCTTTGCCTTTATATTTCCTCCTCTTTGAGCCTCTATTTTCCTTTTAGAGGAATAAAAAGCCATATTTTCATAAAACCCACGGACTTCAAGTCAAATAGAAGGTGAGAAATTGTTATTTAAAAGAGAGAAAAAAAAAATATCATTTCAAATTTTCTTAAAGCTCACTTGAAATGTATTTGATTTGAATAAAATTTTAACTTTATTGTAAAAAAAAAATAATTTATTCAGCTATTAAGAGATGTTTAGATAGATATTGTTATTCATCAAGCTTTAGAATAAAAATCTGGTGGGATTGATCGCATAGCTCACAACTTTCTCTTACTTTTGGTAATTAAAAGTTATTCTGTTCTTGTCACAACAGATTTTTGGGTTGGACATATATAAAAAATAATTGATTTATGAATTTTAATCAAAATCGTTGAAGCGAATTTTGAGGAAATCGAAAAAACTGAAAAAGTACATCAGTAAAGTACTAGTAGTTTTTGGCCGATTTTGTTCAAAACCTTATTTTTAGGCCTCACGGGAGTGCCTAGCTTAAATATAAAATTTCAACTTCGTAGCTCAATTCCTTCATGCTTTTTTTTTTTTTTAAATCAAAAACATTCACACTTTTTTCTCATTCACACTCACATTCACACACACATTCACACAGTCTTTTCGGCAACTTAGGCCATATAAGACTTTGACGATAACCGTTGTAGAGAAAATATCTATTGTGGGGTCAGGCATTTCTATTTAAGCCATCTGGTATCCAAATGGCTTAAATAAAATCATCGGACTGCCTGGGTCCGAACCCGCGACGTTTGGTATCCTTCATGCTTTAAAATGAACACAGACAGACCATGTTATGAGATTCACTTTTTTGAACTGAGAACAAGGGCGGATACAAGGGGGGGGGGGGGGGGTAAAGGGGTAATCCCCCCCCCCCGAGATTTGAAAAAAATACTTTTTTTTTCGAAAAAAAATTTATTTTTAATATAAAATTTTAAAAATTAATACTTAAAAATTTGATTTGTATTTATATTCTGACAAACAAGTACATAATGTGCCTTTAAATTACCGAAATTAAGAAAAAATAGTGTGCTGTGCGAAGAGTCACACCAAATTACCCCCCCCCCCCGAGAAACACCTCTGGATCCGCCCTTGCCTCAAAACGTGTATATCTCGACGACGAATTTTTGACATGAAACCAATACTTTCTCTCTATATAAGGGGTCGTCCACATATTACGTAACGCCTTTTTTGATGATTTTCTAGTCCCCCCCCCCCTCTATGTCACAGTTAGTCACATACAAACAAACCCCCCTACAAATATTATGTCACAATATAGAACTACCCCTTCCCCTCTCCGAATAAAAATGTCCACACTTATTCCAGACCCCTCCCCCCCTAACGCATTACGTAATATGTGGACGACCCCTAATATATATATATGTAAGAGGAAGTAAAAAGATAATGTCCCCCCAACTCATATTATAAATCTCGGCTACTGCTAATTCTATTGAAATAACTTCAAATGACATTTATTATTGTAGTATTTTATTCAAAATATTTTGATAATAATTTTAATTTGCAATTTGAATGAGTGCGTAAGTCATTTTAATGAATAATAGAGCACTTATTAAAACGATAATATAAAATGACTCGAAATTCCAGTTCCATTTTAAATCAAGGCATCTTCAAGATGAGATATCGAAACCTCAAGAGGAGAAGTAAATATTTGCTAAGGTTTTAGCATATCCTTTAGTAAGCTCTAAGTGCTCAATAATGGCAGCCAGAATTGCGAATAACGAGAGCGGCGGCATTTCTTTTCGCTCTCTTCTCTACTGCCATCAAAGAAATGCACAGAGAATATAAAATTTGTGTTTATTTTATTTCATTTATAAAAAATTTTAATTTTATTAATATCAAGTTAATCAAAAGCAGGGAATTTTTTTTTTAGTACGTAAATAAATACTGAACATAATACACTTTTATTGAAAAATGTACCAAGTGAGATGAGAATTCATTCTAATCAGTTCATTTTTCATTTTTTAGACTGTCAGAGGTGAAAATTATATTTCCTTTTCTTTCTTTTTTTTATTTCATGGTTAATGGACTTATCCAATTTGTATATTTTTTATATCATTATTCAAATGAATATAATGGCATTTTTAAATTTTATCTCTTTTATTTTGGTAGCAGCACAATTGACAAAAAAAAATGAAAAAAATATTTTATCAAGTTTACTAGTTAAAGCAGGAGAGATCTTATTTCTTCTTAAGATAAGCCTATATATTACTTTCTCTTACCTATATGTATACGGGTAATTCCACACCAAGACAACATGGCACTACATGGGCCCATTTCAGATTCAAAAATGCCATCCAAATGCTGATTCCTCATGGCAAACTGATGATAAGTTGATAGAAAGAAAAAAAATTTTATGTACATAGCGGCCGTAAAACTCAAAATTAAAATTTCACTCATTTTCAACGTTCCAGAGTACAATTTTGGAAATTTGTTTACAGTTTGAATAGTTTAATGAAAAAAATTGGTTTCGAGCACTATTCCTAAGGGAAATCGACCGTAGAATCCAAAAATCACGGAAAAACCCGAAAATTTTTACCTCTAATAGGAGAAATATACGAATTTGTGATTTTTAAGGTGTTTTTTTCATTAAATTATTCCCGAAAAACATATATTTTTAAAATTACTTTTCCATGCTTAAGTTACTCTAAAACATGTGTACTTTGATGGGGTTTAAATATTTTTTTGGGGAAAGCATGTTTAGTAGGTCAAAATTGAGAAAATTCAAAAAACATGTTCTTTTGTGATTTTGACTTCTGCATTCTTTATTAATTTTTATATGTTGCCTATAAGTGTACGACTTTTTGAGTAATACTATTTTATTCTCCATTAAATTCTGTATAATTAAGAAAAAAAACGTACCAATCCAATGATCTGGGACAATGTTACAACTCTTTAATAGTTCAAATTCACTTAAAGTCATCTCAAAATGTTTTAGTTTTTCATTTTCGTAAAAAGAAACAATTATAGTTTTGGGAAATAGTTCAAACAAGTTTTAAAATGAAAAACCAGCATAAATTTTAAGTTTTTTTTATTGATAAGATCGTATGCCAAACAATAATTCGTATCGGTGCTCACTTTTTTGCATTGAATGATGTGACTATTTTTTGGAACAAATTCATGAAAATTGCGTGTCCCAGGTACGGTGAATGCTTTACTAGCTCCTATGTCTCGGATTGCATCAACATCTTTTTTCCAAACGACTTCGCATTGTATATTTCCGATCCGTTGTTTGCAGAACTCCAGCAATTTTTCGAGATCAAGAATTTGTTCGTTGTACGGGGCGCATGGTGACTTGCCATGTGATGTCGCGAAAAACGAGCAGGTGGCGCTGAGTCCATATTTGGCGAGGTGTTCGCATAAGTACATGAAATTGTTGCAGTTTTTGTACTGACCTGGACATCCATCGCTGAAATAATGTACGTGTTGAAAAAAGATGTTGATGCAATCCGAGACATAGGAGCTAGTAAAGCATTCACCGTACCTGGGACACGCAATTTTCATGAATTTGTTCCAAAAAATAGTCACATCATTCAATGCAAAAAAGTGAGCACCGATACGAATTATTGTTTGGCATACGATCTTATCAATAAAAAAAACTTAAAATTTATGCTGGTTTTTCATTTTAAAACTTGTTTGAACTATTTCTCAAAACTATAATTGTTTCTTTTTACGAAAATGAAAAACTAAAACATTTTGAGATGACTTTAAGTGAATTTGAACTATTAAAGAGTTGTAACATTGTCCCAGATCATTGGATTGGTACGTTTTTTTTCTTAATTATACAGAATTTAATGGAGAATAAAATAGTATTACTCAAAAAGTCGTACACTTATAGGCAACATATAAAAATTAATAAAGAATGCAGAAGTCAAAATCACAAAAGAACATGTTTTTTGAATTTTCTCAATTTTGACCTACTAAACATGCTTTCCCCAAAAAAATATTTAAACCCCATCAAAGTACACATGTTTTAGAGTAACTTAAGCATGGAAAAGTAATTTTAAAAATATATGTTTTTCGGGAATAATTTAATGAAAAAAACACCTTAAAAATCACAAATTCGTATATTTCTCCTATTAGAGGTGAAAATTTTCGGGTTTTTCCGTGATTTTTGGATTCTACGGTCAATTTCCCTTAGGAATAGTGCTCGAAACCAATTTTTTCATTAAACTATTCAAACTGTAAACAAATTTCCAAAATTGTACTCTGGAACGTTGAAAATAAGTGAAATTTTAATTTTGAGTTTTACGGCCGCTATGTACATAAAAATTTTTTTCTTTCTATCAACTTATCATCAGTTTGCCATGAGGAATCAGCATTTGGATGGCATTTTTGAATCTGAAATGGGCCCATGTAGTGCCATGTTGTCTTGGTGTGGAATTACCCATACGTTAACATATATAGAGAGAACGTATTGGTTTCATGTCAAAAATTCGATGTCGAGATTTTGATGGATATACGTTTTGAGGTTCCCTGAATCCAAAAAAGTGGTTTTCGCGACATGGTCTGTCTGTCTGTGTTCAATTTTAAGCATGAAGGAATTTAGCTAGAAGTTTGAAATTTTATATTTAAGTTTTGTACTCTCCTAGGGCTTGAAAATAAGCTTTTAATGGTTGCCTTGGTAACAAAATATAAATAAACAAATGGTTTATAAATTTTTCAAATTCAAAAGTAGCCCTCGGGGTTTGGTGTAGAGGTTAGCGTGCTAACCTCGTATACCAAAAGTCGCGAGTTCGGACCCCAGGCAGTCCGATGATTTTATTTAAGCCATATTGATACCAAAAGGCTTAAATAAGAATGCCTGGCCCCTAATATGTGTATTAATCTCTATAACGGATATCGCAAAAGTCTTAAATGGCCTAAGTTGCCGAAAAGACTGTGTGTATGTGTGTGTGAATGTGAGTGTGAATGAGAAAAAAAGTGTTTTTTTTTTTTTTTTTTTTTTTTTTTTTAAATAAACTGTCGAAAACTAAATATATCTCGACACAAAAAAATCTGACGTGACAAGCACAGAACACATTTAATTACCGAAAGAAAGTTGGGACCAGTCACACCAGATTTTTAATATTATTTAGAAAAGAGCTTATTGGAGAATACTTTGATAGAGATGAAAAAGATAATGACACTAATTTGACGTAATATTGATTTCGATTCAAATGAAGCCCTTCAGGGAAGGGATTTGAAATCGGTCCTAGTATAAGAAAAAGTAAAAATGGATAAAAATAATTGAAATATGTCTTAATATAATTTTTCCTCATCATAATTATAATTTTTTTCAAACCTTCATATTGAATGAATAAAGAGTATTTCCTTTAAGGTTCAATCAAGGATAATGGAACATTAATATGATTGCTGACTACTGTTGAATGCTGAAGAGATAGTTGCGGGACAAAATCTACAGTCGTAAATAAGCCTCAAAAAGAGGAGAATGGGGCATTATGAATAAACACCCACCAACGTTGAGACAATTTTCAAAAATTGGAAAAACGCAGGCCTGTGTAATCAATGTTTAATGAAATTATAAAATCCGCTATTACTAATTGAATTAAAATACGAAATTATTAATGAATTTAATTTTAATATAATTTAGTCAATTGAATAAAAGGGCTGTTTAATGAATCATTCAAATGAAGATGGTCTACGGCCCCAGGGACAAGCAGTCAATTGAAATGGCCTTGATCTGATCCCACCACCCTCAAAAATCTCCTTCTCTCTAACGTCATCGACGAATTTGCCTCTAATTTAGTAAGCAGATTGTATACACAGCGACCGCATCTCTCTTCTTGAGTAAAATTTCAAAAGGAAAGAGCCTCAAACTATTTGAAGGTTAATGCTAAAGAAGTTATCCGATTAGTTAAATTTCGACCAAGTTAAAAGGAAGTTAAGAGAACTTTAGCTTTTTTTTTTTTTGAATAATAATATTAAGCTTATTCTTCTAACATACTTGTCGCTAATAAAGTTGCGATTTATGTATATTAAATAATTTTTTTAGTTGTAATGCACAAATAACAAGAAATAGCGCGTCTAATTAACAATTTAAAGCGATTAGAGATTTTTTTTTTTTTCAAGAGAAAGAAATAAAAATGAAATGTTTATTTTTTCTAGACATTTAAAACAACCCATTCGTCAGAAATGGCGGCTTTAAAGTTAAAAGTGAATTTGTATGCGCTTAATCAGGGTTGCATTAATCGAACGGACAGTCTTTGACATCCTTTTATGGGATAATCGCGGACAAAAACTTCGAACAAAGTTTATTGTTGTTTTTATTTAAGGAATTACCTTTTTTGATCCATTCAATTTACAAACTCAAGACAAAAAGAGAGGAATTTTATGGAAAGAAAATAAAATAAATTGTTTATCGTAATTGATGATAGAATCAGAATTTTTTTTTTTTAGAGAGAAAATAATTTAAAAAATAAAGGATATTTTTTTCTAAATCAGAAAAAGAAGAGTCCAATAATAAAATTTAAACTTTCGACCGTAGGTTTTTCTTGATATGTTTGAAGGCATCAAGGGAGGAATCCTCGTTTTGGAAAACCCTAGGTTGGAACATTATTTAAAATTAAATATACAAATTAAACATTGGATTATTTGTTTCAAAGGTTTTATTAATTATATATTGGGTATAGGAGACTTTGCAGCCAAGGAATTAAATAAAAAACTTGTATTTAATTAATTAACCGTCGACGTTTCGGTCGCAAATCACGACATTCCTCAGGACGATTAATTGTTAGAATACAAGGTTAACTGTTAACGTCGACGGTTAATAATTAAATAAAAGTTTTTTATTTAATTCCTAGTTAACAGTTAACCTTGTATTCTAACAATTAATCGTCCTGAGGAAAGTCGTGATTTGCGACCGAAACGTCTACGGTTAATAATTAAATACAAGTTTTTTAATGTGAAGGAGTACTATTATAAATATTCAATAAAAATTCGTGGAAGATTATTGAGTTTGGTTCTGAGAATAAAACAATGTTTTTTTATGTAGGATAGTCGCAAGCCAATAAATACTACATAAAAAACATATTGTTTTATTCTTGATTCGCCTACATCAGAACCAAACTCAATAATCTTCCACGAATTTTTATTAAAAGTTTTTTATTTATTTCCTTGGCTGCAAAGTCTCCTATACACAATTCAAAGTATGTAGCCACTTCTCATCACTAGTTAATTATATATGTAAGCTTATATAATATTAATACTAGATAAGTATTTCGACAATATTTTGTTAATTTCAGAAGTGATTACATTCCTTTGATGACTAGAAATCTTCGAAATAAGTATCAAGTGACAATTTTATAATTAATAAAACCTCTGAAACAAATAATCTAGTGTTTTGTTTGTATTATATATTTACTTTTAATTAATATTTTCATATTATTCCCATATAATTAAAAAATAACTATTTTGCATTCAACATTTCGAACTGAGAAGTTAATCCTCACGACATACAAACAATAACAAATGTTTCTTGACATGTTAATGTTTGTCAAGTTTACTAGATGGGGGAAGTGTATGGGAAAAAAGTGTGTTAAAAAAAAAATCCAAAACTATTCACAAACTTACTCATCTTTTGACTACTTACTCGTTTTATCAATTAATTGATTAAGAAAAAAAAAATCAAAATATATAGGCCTACTATGGGTTAAATGGAAAATAAAAACTTTTTTTTTATAAATAAAAAAAAGTTAACTTTTTCTAAACAGGAATATTTTGAAGAAAATTGTCATCTTTATTTTTTAATATATTCAAGGAAGATGTTTCTATACTCAAATATAAGAAGCTTATATTTTATTCAAACAATCAAAATTTCTTTTTTAAAAAGAACTTTAAATTCAATAAGAAAACAACTTTAAAATTATACTTTCAAAGGAAAAATTTATAAATAATGCATTTTTATTTGTATTTTTAGATGGATGGGCTTTGTTATCGTTAGATTATCTGGCACGACTTTGAAAAGGCGGTGGAACTCAAATTCTGAGATAGAAAAAATATCTAATAAACGGGGAGGAAAGGTGACTAAATGGAACATACAATAAAAAACATTAGATACTTTTTGCCTTTTGGTACAAATCGCAGAATATAGAAGACAAATAAATAAAACTAGCTTGAGACTCAGTAACCTAAAGAAGTTTCAGATTCTTGATTGAAAGATATAATTGAGGGACTGTTTCTCTGAACTTGGACTACGACAATCTAGTAAGTAATACTCAAATATAATAATCTTGAAAATGATTAAATAAATAATTCCCCCTCTCGACGGCCTGGCCCGTCCCTACCACCATTACCGAAATTCTCTTTTATTCGTTAGAATATAATACTCAGGAGGTAAACTGAGGATCTAATTTTCACCATTACAAAAAAAATTATAATCTGATTAGATAAATCCTTTTACATTTACATGACGAAATAAAATTCATTTCAATTTTTTTTTTTTTTTAATAAAATATTTTTATTACTTTTTAATTATAATCTATTTTAAATTAAATATACGACATCTAATTCCACCCACCTAAAAAGGATGATTTACGAGCGATTTTGAAAATAAAATTTAATAAATGTTATAATCTAGCAAAGGGCGTTAGCATGTGAACGAAATAAGATTTCCAAGTTTAGTAATTTAAAATTTGATAAAATCCTTTTATCCTTTTTTCGTGGAATGATAATAATAAATAAATAAATAGTTTGTTAAGGAATTAACCCCATTTTAAAAAGTGTTTATAGCCAAAGAGGAATTTTTCAATTTTCTGCTGATACCGATAAACGAATTATATTCTATAGAGCGGGCGCTGGAGGTAGTTGAGTATGCAAAATTTGAGGACCGAATTCTGACAATGGATTTGGGCTAAGAATAGCTCCCAGAATAAGGATCCGGATCTTGCCGGGCCAATTTTTGGTCCAATTTTTTTTTTTACCCCCACCCCATAGGAAATCAATGGAGTGCATGCTAAGATGATGTGAAGATTTGCAATTATGGTCAAATTCGAGTACTTAAAACCTCAAACAATGAAACAACTGTCTTGTCAGCAACTGAGGGGATCCTCTATAGTCCCCTGAGAAGTACTATCTTGCCACCAGTTGTGGTGGTCCCCTCTAACCCCTTCATCTCTTTTCTCTCCCTTTATTATAAATATATATGTGCTGCCTTAAAACCATGCCAAATTGTGGGGACCGGCAATTATGTTCATAATCCACTAGCAGGTATCCCAATCAATGAAAAATACTATCTTGCCGCCAGCTGCGGTGGTCCTCTCTAACCCCTTTACCTCTTTTCTCTCTCTTTGTTATAAATTTAAATATACGGCTTTAACACCATGCCAAATTGTGGGGACCGGCAATTATGCTCATAATCCACTACCTGGTATCCCAATCAATGAAAAATACTATCTTGCCGCAAACTGCGGTGGTCCCCTCTAACCCCTTCACCTCTTTTATCTCTCTCTTTGTTATAAATTTAAATATACGGCTTTAACATCATGCCAAATTGTGGGGACCGGCAATTATGTTCATAATCCACTAGCTGGTATCCCAATCAATGAAAAATACTATCTTGCTGCCAGCTGCGGTGGTCCTCTCTAACCCCTTTACCTCTTGTCTCTCTCTTTGTTATAAATTTAAATATACGGCTTTAACATCATGCCAAATTGTGGGGACCGGCAATTATGTTCATAATCCACTAGCTGGTATCCCAACCAATGAAAAATACTATCTTGTCGCCAACTGAGGTGGTCCCCTTTAACCCCTTCACCTCTTTTCTCTCTCTCTGTTATAAATTTAAATATACGGCTTTAACATCATGCCAAATTGTGGGGACCAGCAATTATGTTCATAATCCACTACCTGGTATCCCAATCAATGAAAAATACTATCTTGCCACCAGTTGTGGTGGTCCCCTCTAACCCCTTCATCTCTTTTCTCTCCCTTTATTATACATTTAGATGTACTGTCTTAAAACCATGCCAAATTGTGGGGACCGGCAATTATGCTCATAATCTACTACCTGGTGTATTTATAATAAAGGGAGATAAAAGAGGACTGGTGGCAAGATAGTATTTTTCATTGATTGGAGCACCAGGTAGTGGATTATGAGCATAATTGCCGGTCCCCACAATTTGGCATGATGTTAAGGCCGTATATTTAAATTTATAACAAAGAGAGATAAAAGACGTGAAGGGGTTAAAGGGGATCACCGCAGTTGGCGGCAAGATAGTATTTTTCACTGATTGGGATACCAGCTAGTGGATTATGAACATAATTGTAGGCCCCCACAATTTGGCATGGTGTTAAAGCCGTATATTTAAATTTATAACAGAGAGTGTTAAAAGAGGTGAAGGGGTTAGGAGGGGACCACCGCAGTTGGCGGCAAGATAGTATTTTTCATTGGTTGGGATACCAGCTAGTGGATTATGAACATAATTGCCGGTCCCCACAATTTGGCATGGTGTTAAAGCCGTATATTTAAATTTATAACAGAGAGTGTTAAAAGAGGTGAAGGGGTTAGAGGGGACCACCGCAGTTGGCGGCAAGATAGTATTTTTCATTGGTTGGGATACCAGCTAGTGGATTATGAGCATAATTGCCGGTCCCCACAATTTGGCATGATGTTAAAGCCGTATATTTAAATTTATAACAAAGAGAGAGATAAAAGAGGTGAAGGGGGTTAGAGGGGACCACCGCAGTTTGCGGCAAGATAGTATTTTTCATTGATTGGGATACCAGGTAGTGGATTATGAGCATAATTGCCGGTCCCCACAATTTGGCATGGTGTTAAAGCCGTATATTTAAATTTATAACAAAGAGAGAGAAAAGAGATGAAGGGGTTAGAGGGGACCACCACAACTGGTGGCAAGATAGTATTTTTCATTGGTTGGGATACCAGCTAGTGGATTATGAGCATAATTGCCGGTCCCCACAATTTGGCATGATGTTAAAGCCGTATATTTAAATTTATAACAAAGAGAGAGATAAAAGAGGTGAAGGGGTTAGAGGGGACCACCGCAGTTGGTGGCAAGATAGTATTTTTCATTGGTTGGGATACCAGCTAGTGGATTATGAGCATAATTGCCGGTCCCCACAATTTGGCATGGTGTTAAAGCCGTATATTTAAATTTATAACAAAGAGAGAGAAAAGAGGTAAAGGGGTTAGAGAGGACCACCGCAGCTGGCGGCAAGATAGTATTTTTCATTGATTGG
>JAKCPI010012483.1:0-42146 GCA_023213315.1 Euborellia annulipes
TAGGCTCGGATTTATAGGCACTAAAAATCTTTAAAATAGGCAGGCAACTAAGCACTAAAAATCATTAAAATAGGCACTTAAAAGGCATTTATTGTAAAAAAGGCACTTAAAAAGGCATTATTTAAGATAAAAATTTAAAATCTGGTGTGACTGAGCATAGCACACAACTTTCTCTTACCTTCGGTAATCGAAAGTTGTGTACTGTGCTTGTCACAATCTGTGATTTTTTTGTGTTGACATGTACTGATTGATGGATTGTTCGAATTTTAATAGCTGCTATATTTAAATTATTCACTGATATATTGTGACTTATCTTTTTTAAAGTAGATGTTATTTTTTATAATTATTGCCGATCCTCCACCTGTGGAAGACCGATCACTTTTAACAATATTATATCCTCTAATTCTAAAATTATTATTGGGATTCAGCCAAGTCTCTGCTATTGTGGCTATTTCTATATTGTTGCCATAAATAAATTGTTCTATTTATTCTCTGTTGCACAAGGATCTAGCGTTTATTTGCAGTATTTTTAATGCCATCATTTAGTTTGATCATCAATTTTCCTAGTATGGGTAAGGATTCTTCGGCTATTTGCGTACTTTCATTTTGTCTTATCTTTTTTGGTAAGGTTTTCAAAATTATCTAGAATATTTTCCATTGTACTTTGTTCATTCGATAACTTTGTACTTTCTGTTACTTGGTTATTTGTTTTAATCGGACTATTGTTAGTATACTGTACCTGTCCATTATTGAAGTATAATGCCTTTTCTACCTCCTCCTGATTATATTGCGAGGTGCAGATTCTCGGTCTTTTTCTATCATTACTTGCAGCGGTTGCATAGGAGTTTTTGATAGTTGGTATTTTATTTTTGTGGTTGGAGTATTTTTCTGAGTAAGGATGGGGGTGTAGCTTTGTATTATTTATAGGATTTGGGTGAGCATTTTTGCTTTTTCTGTATTTCGTGTCTTTTAATTTTAAGCGCTTCAGCTAACAGTAAATTTTCTTTGGTGGCCAACTGTCTAGCTTCCTTGATTGAATAATTTTTCTACGCACCCTCTATCATTTGCTAAATGCTTACCTTTACAAAAAGAGACAGACGGGTTATTTTTGAGACTTCACATTCAGTTAAGTCAAGGTTTTCCCTGGCAAGCTGGGCATCTTTTACTCTTGGATTTACAATTTTTATGAGTGTCCATATCTCAAGCAGTTTTTGCATTGAGTTATGGGTTGTTGGTACTGCAGCACAGTAAGGAATTAGAGAATATAGGAATATCGGTCTGGAAGCCTATTTGATCGGAAAGTTACAAGGATAGTTTTGACAGTACATAGTTTATTTTATTAACTCCTCCTTCCTCTATTTGGACCCTACGGTTGAGTCTCCTCACCGATAGAACCTCATAGTGGGATTTATGTTACCTTTAATTTCCTGATATTTCCAAGGGAATATTCCTGATCACTCCTGTTTTGCTATTGCATTGTATGGTATGTAACTATTCAAATTGGTTTTGTTAATTTCATTATCTAAAAAAATGAGTTTGCTTCTCTGTAATTGGAAAATGTGACTAGGATATTATTTCGGGAGATTTTTTTAGGGGAGTTAGGGCTTGGTACTTTATTTTTGTATAAAAGTCTTCCTATTGCAATAGGATGTAGATTGTTGATATTACCATCTTTTCCAGTTATTATAATTTTATATGTAAGGAAGATCTGAAATGAGAAATCTAAGACTGTTCTTGGGACTAATTTCACTGGGAGTTGAAATATTATTTTGTGGTTGCGAGGAATATAATTCTTACTCTCTATTGAGGAGTAGGAAGGAGGACTCGGGGAAGAATAACTTCCATATTCATCCAGAGGGCTCGAGGACATATCTATGTCCCCCGGCCTCTGACATATTTTAAGATCTTGGATCTAAAGGAAATGGAAAGGTCTTACCGGTTTTTATAATCCAAACAAATTATTGATATTTAAAATTTTATTATCTTGATAAAAAATCACAAAGTGAATTAAAAGTTTAATAGAAATTATACAAAACTTCACTTGCTAAAAAAGGCGTCACTACACATTCGAAAATGAAACCGACCAACTGAACTGAACGTAGCAATGCAGGGCGATAACTTTTAATCAATTACCAACTTAAGAACAATTCATGACAGTTTTTCGTTGGAAATTTT
This sequence comes from Euborellia annulipes, assembly GCA_023213315.1. NCBI lineage: Eukaryota > Metazoa > Arthropoda > Insecta > Dermaptera > Anisolabididae > Euborellia > Euborellia annulipes. The sequence continues at coordinate 2,176 of JAKCPI010012483.1, forward strand.
TTATTGTAATTTAAATGATATAAACCCTAAATTAATAAATAAAATTTAAATATATACTTTTAAAATTACTATTATAAATATATAAATATATTTTTTTTTATATATTTATTTTTTTGTTTTAGAGAAGCGCTAAATTTTGAATAATATCGGAACTACAAATATAGCCATGTACATAGGCGCCGGAACTGGGGGGGGGGGCAAGGGTACATTGCCCCCCCCCCCCCCCTGGCATCCTATAGGGAGGGGCAGAGGGGGGCAAAATTTCTTCTTTTATTTCATTTATTTTTAAAAATGAGATATTTTTACTTTTGAAAAATAAAATCTTCTAAATTAAAAAAAAATTAAAAAAGTAAGAAATTCATTTTTTTCCAAATTTTTGATAAAATCACTAGCAAATTTTTTAAAATTTTAATTTTATTAAAATTGTGATTTTATTTAAAATTTTTAAAGCTTTATAGTATATTTGTTTTTGTTTTATACTATTTGAATATATTAAATAATTTTAATTTTCTAAAAAAAAATTTTTTGCCCCTCCCCCCTGATCAGAGTTGGCAAGTTTTATCCCGCCGAGTATAATACACTGTTTTATACATGTATAAAACTATCACGGATAAAAGATTTCAAAATTCTAACGGGAAGTTGCCTAAATAGAGCGTGACAGACAGACAGACGGACATTAGTGAATTTATATATATATAGATTAACGAAAAATGTCTTTTTCTTCTGTGATTATTTCAAAAACTATTAAGTTTTCGAAAAAATGTCAAAGAATAAAAACTTTTTAAAATTGAGTATTTTATCATAATAAAACAAAGAAATTAAAAATTTCAAAATTTTTGAAAAAACTTATTAGGTAAAGTACTACTTCCAGGTGACGTATTTACTCCAAAAGTTGATAGAAATTTACAATTTTAGTGTAAGGAGCATATACCAAATTTTATCGGTCTGGCTGCTTTGGTTTTTAAGCAATCGTGTTCACACACACACACAGACATAATGCCCAAAATGATATTTTTGGAGTCAGGGAGGTCTAAAACGTGGAGAAACATCAAAATCTCGAAGCCGAATTTTTTTACGATACAATACTTTCTCTATATGAGAAAGTAAAAAAAGTTATTTAAAAATTTGTCAAAATTCCCTAAACATAGGGTTACCAAAATTTATATTCCACAAATCCTTTCTCTCCTTATAATGACAGATAAATGAAATTATAAGTTAGCATTAAAAATAAAAGGAAATTGATATTATGATTTAAAAAAAAAGTGCAAGAGGTGGATTTGAACTCGCGAAGTTTGGTTACGAGAGAATGGAAAAAATTTGTAAGCTTGAGGACGAATTAACCAACTGAGCCATCGTTTATCTAATTTCCGTAAAGAAATATAAGCCATATAAGAAACATGAAATAAAAGAAGTATTAAAAAAATTTTAATATTCTACATATGATATATCATTTTTTAGAATTTTTTATGCAGATTAATAATTTATATTCAAAATTGCAATATCATGCCTAGTTTTCAAATAATTCAATGGACAAACGTCAGATTGTTTATGCCTTGATGTAATTAAACCAAAAACTCTATCTAACATATGATACATGTCATTAATTCTTGAATTCCCCCTGATTCCAGAGAACTAAAGCCCTTTTAATTATATGATCTAATTTGGGAGTTATTGGCGATCAAAGTTAAGTCTATTTTCGACCTTAATGACATCAAGGGCCGATAGTATAACGCTCGGTCAAGTCAACTTTTGAACGCCGGTCAAGGGAACCTCGGTCAACATTTGACCGCAGTCAAATCTAGTTCCGTAGTATAAAAAAAATCTGGTGTGACTGGCGCACAGCACACAACTTTCTCTTACCCTTCGGTAGAGAAAGTTGCCACTGTGCTGGTCACACCAGATTTTTTGTGTCGAGATATATTTAGTTTCCGATAGCACCTTAGTTTCAAACTTGCATTTTAAATGTTGACTGCTTCAAATAAACTATGGTTATTTTTCAAAATTTTAATCTCATATTTGGACATTTTATACACAATATAGAATCGTAAATAAATACAAAATTTCATAAGAATTGGAAAAAAAATTTTAAATGCCTAAAAAGTTCTAAAGGGGACCCCCTTTTGAATCGAAATTAACATACAAATCCCTATAGGAAATTAACATTAGGCCTATGCGAAGATAAGGTGGAAAGGGAATTTAAAAAGAGTAGAGACAGGCGATAATGTTTGCAAGTGAGAGAGAGACATATATGTTTTCTTTGAAACAATTAAAGACACAAATAAATTTAAAATAAATGGGAATTTAAATAATAATTGATTTTTAATCTAATAAAAAGAAAAAGATTTAAATTCCGTTACCATGGCAACCATTTCTATCTTTCCTATGAAGAACAAGAGTAAAGTGGTCTTCAGAAGATTTCAACGGCAAAATGAGAATATACATTTTAAAGAGCATCTAAAAAATAATTGATTTTTGAATTTTAAAAAAATCCTTGGAGGGAATTTTGAGAAAATCGAAAAAAACTGAAAAAGTACATCAGTAAAGTACTAGTACTTTTTGGCCGATTTTGTTCAAAAGCTTATTTTGAGCGTGTGGGAAGGTACCTAAGTTAAATATAAAATTTCAATCCGGTAGCTCAATTCCTTCATGCTAAAAATCTGTCCACACACACGCACACACGCACACAGCACACACACACACACACGCACACACGCACAGACCAATTTGCGGGACCCACTTTTTGGACTCAGGGGACCTCAAAACATGTATATCCATCAAAATCTCGACATCGAATTTTTGACATGATCGCAATACTTTCTCTCTCTATATATTTCATATATAGGCTAAAAGGGCCGATAGTATAAAGCTAGTTCAAAGTTTGAACCTCGGTCAACAGGCGATTTGACCGAGAATTGCGTAGTATAAAACTTGACCGCCAGTCAAATCAGCTTTGACCGAGGTTCAACTTGACCGGCCGAATTCGCCCAGTCAAATTTTTGACCGGAGTTCAAATAGCCAATTTTGACAGCTGGCCATATGTGATCACGTATTTTTAAATACATAACTAAAACATATTCAAAAATATAAATACCAAACAAAGTAAAAATACAGTTTATTATAAAATTGACAATATATTTTAATTTAAAGTATAAATAATAGTTAGTAATGTTGGTAAAATTTTAAAATTATATAAATATTCACAAAATAATAATAATAAATTTTATATTAATAATAAGGGAATAAATATTAATAAATAAAAAATAATATTATTATATATATTATTTATTTTTTAGCAAAAAGCTTTAGTCCTCAGGCCTTTTTCTATTTTTTTTTTTTTTTTTTTTTCTTTTAAAAAGAATAGTTAGTCGAATATAATAATATATTTGTAATCGTGTCTACTATTATGTTTGATATGATTGCCTGATTGTGAGGAGTCGACAAATCGGATTTGACGGAATATATATTATAAACTATAATTGATATTGGTGGCTAAACGTGTTTTTTGACAGCAATCTACTAAAAAAATTCACTCAAATGAGAAAAGATGCCAAAATAAAATAATACCATTTTTTTTGTATTATATTTGTAAATTGTTTTTTGTTGAAATTAAAAAAAAAAATATTACAATATTTTTGCGTTCTCTGGAAATTTTTGTTGCTCCATATATAACTAATTTTTAATCAAGAACCCCCCTCCCTGGTCAATGGTGTTTCGATTTATTTATTTATTTATATTTTTATATGTGCCCCTTTACTGATGTTTAAATTTGGCCATCTTAGCAATAATTTTAAAACAGCAAGCTGACAGCAACTCAAAAATCATAAAAATGAATTCAAAATAAATATGAAGTTAGCAACAGGCGAGTTTGTCAATGGTATGAGCTTCGGTCATGGGACCGGAGTTCATTTTTTTATACTACGGAACTAGATTTGACTGCGGTCAAATGTTGACTGAGGTTCCCTTGACCGGCGGTCAAAAGTTGACTTGACCGAGCGTTATACTATCGGCCCTAGCGGGGGGAAGTGTGGGAGGGGAGATAAAAAATGAACTCCGGTCCCATGACCGAAGCTCATACCATTGACAAACTGGCCTGTTGCTAACTTCATATTTATTTTGAATGCATTTTTATGATTTTTGAGTTGCTGTCAGCTTGCTGTTTTAAAATTATTGCTAAGATGGCCAAATTTAAACATCAGTAAAGGGGCATATAAAAATATAAATAAATAAATAAATCGAAACACCATTGACCAGGGGAGGGGGTTCTTGATTAAAAATTAGTTATATATGAAGCAACAAAAATTTCCAGAGAACGCAAAAATATTGTAATATTTTTTTTTTTTAATTTCAACAAAAAAACAATTTACAAATATAATACAAAAAAAAATGGTATTATTTTATTTTGGCATCTTTCTCATTTGAGTGAATTTTTTTTAGTAGATTGCTGTCAAAAAACACGTTTAGCCACTATCAATTATAGTTTATAATATATATTCCGTCAAATCCGATTTGTCGACTCCTCCCAATCAGGCAATCATATCAAACATAATAGTAGACACGATTACAAATATATTATTTTATTCGAATAACTTTTCTTTTTAAAAGAAAAAAAAAAAAAAAAAGATAGAAAAAGGCCTGAGGACTAAAGCTTTTTGCTAAAAAATAAATAATATATATAATAATATTATTTTTTATTTATTAATATTTATTCCCTTATTATTAATATAAAATTTATTATTATTATTTTGTGAATATTTATATAATTTTAAAATTTTACCAACATTAACTATTATTTATACTTTAAATTAAAATATATTGTCAATTTTATAATAAACTGTATTTTTACTTTGTTTGGTATTTATATTTTTGTTTATGTATTTAAAAATACGTGATCACATATGGCCAGCTGTCAAAATTGGCTATTTGAACTCCGGTCAAAAATTTGACTGGGCGAATTCGGCCGGTCAAGTTGAACCTCGGTCAAAGCTGATTTGACTGGCGGTCAAGTTTTATACTACGCAATTCTCGGTCAAATCGCCTGTTGACCGAGGTTCAAACTTTGAACTAGCTTTATACTATCGGCCCCAAAACATTCAATTTTCTATATTATCGAAAAAGCTTATTTAGCATTGTCTGATTAAAACCAAATTTTTACCAGAGATTTATAATTAAAAAATGAGTTTTTTTCTAAAGTTTCATTGAGATTGGTAAAGAAATAAATAAAATATTGAGTATTTTGTAAATTGAGTTTTAGAATTCGGGATCCCGGATTGGTAAAGAGAGCGCTCTGTGAACCGGGTCTAGGCTTGAATCTGAGATCCCAATTCTAAAACTCAATTTACAAAATAGTCAATATTTTATTTATTTCTTTACCAATCTTAATGAAACTTTAGAAAAAACTCATTTTTTAATTATAAATCTCTGGTAAAAATTTGGTTTTGATCAGACAATGCTAAATAAGTTTTTTCGATAATATATAATTGAGTGTTGTTGATGTCATTAAGGTCGAAATTAAGCTTAACTTTGATCGCCAATAACTCCCAAATTAGATAATATAATTAAAAGGGCTTTAGTTCTCTGGAATCAGGGGGAATTCAAGAATTAATGACATGTATCATATGTTAGATAGAGTTTTTGGTTTAATTACATCAAGGCATAAACAATCTGACGTTTGTCCATTGAATTATTTGAAAACTAGGCATGCATATGGCAATTTGGATTATAAATTATTAATCCGCATAAAAAATAATTAAAAATGATATATCATATGTAGAATATTAAAATTTTTTTAATACTTCTTTTGTTTTATGTTTTTTATATGGCTTATTTTTCATTATGAGAATTAAATAAACGATAGCTCAAGTTGGTTAATGCGTCCTCAAGGAATCTATATTTTTTTCCATTCTCACGTAACCAAACTTCGCGAGTTCAAATCCACCTCCTGCACTTTTTTTTTTATTCTTAACTGTTTTTCATACCTCATGTGAGGGGGAGAGGGGGGGGGGCTGGCGTATTAATTTTTAAAATTTTATATTCAAAATAAAATTTAATTCCCAAAATAATAGAAACCTCGTGCAGCTCACAACTAGGTCGATCCCCTTTGTTTCGCGCCCCCAGCCCAGTTGCGCCCGTGGCGGGCGCCTGTTTTGCCACGCCCTCGTTACGGCCCTGTTCCCTGGTATTTAGCTAAGATTATAAAGGTCAATCATTTGCCAACTGGCATTTTTGAAAATTTGTTTTTATATATAAATAATAGAAAATAGGACTCATTCTAGTCATAAATGATTTTTTTTTTAAATTCTTTTCTCGTCGAGTTTGCGCATACGCATCCTAGTTTTATACATATTATACTTTTTATACATTTTATACAGTTTTATCCGCGATTTTTGTATAAAACTGGAAAATCATGTATAAAACTCAACTCTGCCCCTGATTCAAATTCGTTCCGGCGCCCCTGGCCATGTACATAATCACCTCGCAATATCCAGGATATTATTTATGCGCACAATAGAATGAGAATCATCAACATATTGGAGATAAATTATTAAATTTATGATATAATAAAATTTTCTTATCACAATTTGGGCAGCGGTAGGGTTCAACGCCCCTTAAATATATATATATTTTTTTTTATTTAAGCTAGGACTATCATATTATTATTAAAATCGAGATTTAAAAAAATCACTTAAAAATTGAAACATTTTAAAACAATTAATTTAAATGATATATATATAATATTTTCTTTTCTTTGATTAACTTGACATCCGCATAGTGAGTGACATTTCCCAGCCTTACTAATTTCAAGTGTATAAAAAATATTTCATTTCTCAAGATAAATAAGGAATCCCTGAATTATTAAAAAGATTGATCATTCAAAGTTGAAAAATCCTTTTAATTTTAATTCCCAAATAAATTCGAAATGGACATCTTTCCCTATGTAATGATAAGTACGTTTGTTTTACCCCCAAAAGCCTCATTAAAATTTTAATTTTGGTAAGAGAATCAAGAGAAGGTTTAAAAACAGAAAATTTTTAAGGTATTTATTCTCCTACTTTTAATTTTTGTCACCAAATCTTACAATTAGTACCACAACAAATCAAACGTTAGCAGTAATATTTAAGATATAGGACCTCCAAATTGAAAAATATTTCAAAATTTAATTAAAATTTATTTTAACTTTGGGATTATGTTCTCTGCATGGAATATTTTGCAGGTATAGTCCAGCCCAGGGAACATCTACGAGAAACGTTTTGCTGCATCTAAAAACTCAAAACTTTTTATTTTCCAATCAATATTAGCATTGACAAGTGGAAATCTAAAATCAGAGTGAATTAAACACCCAAGACCATCAAAAATCATTAATTTAGGTGAGAGAGGTTTCATTAAATGTCAATCTGATTTCCTAAGTACATGTACAGTGAGGGTCCCACCCATACGTTTTCTACTTGTGATTATTTCATTGTTTTTATAAAAGAAAATGAAAATCTTTATCGGAAATTATCTAGGTTTGAACCATGAAAGTTTCAATTAAAAAATATATAAGATTTTTTTTAAAACAATTAAATAATCACAAGTAGAAAACGCATGGGTGGGACTTAATATTGTCCCTCACTGTACATAGTTTAGTCGTTCCTATTATTTTTGAGCTGAAAATGATTTTTGTACTTTTCTCAAAAGATCTCAATTTTTAAGTAGTAGGCCTAATATTAAAAATGTTTTCAAATTCTTTCATGTTCTAAATCGCTTATTGAGCTGTGTCATTTAGTTCCAACAGCCCGAAAAAAATGACTGCGTCGCACAGTTTCCCAAGCACATTGAAGCGCAGTTTTATTGCAAAATTTGACCAAGCCAGGTGGGCTCCCTCCAAATAAAAAGAACTAAATCCAAAGTGACACCTGTTTCTGTATCAATTCCAAGGCACACTTTTTATTTTGAGCTGCGCAACGCAATGTGCTCCGGACCTCTGTTTTGTTCATATGAAAGGAAATTATTAACTAATTCTTTGTTGCCATTGAGATCTTCTTTTAAGCTTGGATAATAATGAAGAATAAGCCCATCGAAACTTTATTACAGAATGCTCATTAAAATGACAACTTTGTAGATTACTATACACCTCAATGACATCACTCAAGAATAAATATCATCTTCATTTCATTAACCTGTGCATTTTTTTTTCTCTCAAATGTTATATTTTACTATCTCAAAGAATTTCTTTATAGGGAATAAAAAATGGAACACGAAAATGAAGATACATTTTTTGAACTAGGTTCTGATGATATCTGGTCAGCTTCAGAACAAGGAAACTTTGATGCCGTAAAATATTGGTTAATCAAAGATCCCAAAGTTATTTACCAAGGCGATCCTTTATCGTGTAATTATACGCCACTTCATATTGCGGCTTTAAAGGGAAATTTAAATCTGGTACAATTTTTATTAGCAAAAAGAGTGGAATTTTATGCACAAAAATTTAAATTATGGAACCCTTTAGATTGGATTTTCAATAAAAAAGATGATTATTTATATAAAATTCAGCATAAATTAGAAAAAGGAGCAGAAAAATATTATAAAGAAGTCGAAGAACTGGATGAAGACAATGAAATATTTGAAACACCTCTTCAAAGCGCAGCCAAAGAAGGTCATGTAAAAATTGCAAAATTTCTATTAGATAAAGGCGCAGATATTAATTGTAGGGATTCTCCAGTTTATAATCCCATTCAATATGCCTCTATAAGAGGACATTTGCACATGGTTGAATTTTTAATCGACAATGGAGCCGAAATAAACGCAACCGACTCAGATTTATGGACTCCTTTACAAATTGCATCAAAGGACGGCCATTTAGATATAGTCATATATCTTTTAAATAAAGGCGCCGATGTGAACTTTCAAAATTCTGAATTAAAAACTGCACTTCATTATGCTGCCTGTGGTGGTTATTTGGATATTATGCAAAATTTAATTGAATTTGGTGCAGATGTCAATTTAAAAGATGCTGAACTCAACACTTGCTTACATATCGCTGCATATATTGGTGATTTAGATTGTGTAAAATGTTTAATTGCACATGGAGCTATAGTGAATTTCAAAAATAAATTTGTAAGTACGCCAATAGATATTGCAAAATTTTATTCAAATCTCGAAATTATTGAATATTTAAATTCTTTAGATAATTAAGTCTAAGGGTGGCTACACACGTAACTGGAAACTTGACAAGCATGCATGGCCAATATTTTTGTACAAGCATACCCAAATTCCCTTCGGCACAAGCATGCTTGTGCAAGCATATTATTGCACAATATATATTCTATATATTGTATGCTGCTTCCTTTTTCGTCTTATTAGGATAATCTGATGACTTGATTCGCCAAAAGCAAGGGTGATTTTGATATTCGAGAATAAAATCTTCCAATAATTTTCTGTGTGCTTTATTCAGGTCGCAAGACATGATGATTAATTCATTCACGCCACAGAGTAAATTTAGGACTCTCCTTTGCTTGTACAAGCCACTTCTACACACCTTGCATTTCGCTTGCACAAACACGCTTGTGCAAGCTTGCATGATTCAAATTCAATCGAGCAACAAGCGGCTTGCACAATTAAAATGCTTTCGCAAAATTTCCCTACAGACGCTATAGTTTGCTGGTACAAAAATTTTGTTCATGCATGCTTGTCAAGTTTGCAATTACGTGTGTAGCCCGCTTAAGATTATTAAACTACTCACAAATTCTTTTGTAAATTATTTTTAACTAGTCATTGGAGTTTCCATTCATGATTATGGATAGTTGCCGAGAGTGACAGACTGACGGAATTTGCCGTATCCGGCGCCGGAAATTTCAAGCATTAAAACTTATAAAATATACAAAATTATTTTCTTAGCATTATGGGTGTTCATTATTTAAGTATGAGGGGACTGCAAATATATTAAGTATATTTATAAACTCCCACAATAAAGAGATTTATATATATATATACATTGTACGGAGGGTCGTTCCGAAAGAAATGTCTCCTATTTTGTTTCATGTAAACTAATGGAGATACATGCCCACGGGCTTGGTGTATGGGTTAGCATGCTAACCTCGTATACCAAGTCGCGGGTTCGGACCCCAGGCAGTCCGATGATTTTATTTAAGCCATTTGGATACCAAATGGCTTAAATAAGAATGCCTGGCTCCCCAATATGTTTATTAATCAATAACGAATATCGTCAAAGTCTTATATGGCCTGAGAAGGATCTTCATTACATTATCCTGTCTGGTTTTCGAATTCTGAATATATTTATAAATATCGACAAATGCAGGAAAAGCCCATCTTTCTCTTTAAAGGGTGAATATTTAATGAAATTATTTCAATGTTTTTATAAAATAAATGAAAATCTTTGGTGTTTGAAAAGTTAAAAAACTTTTCATATTAAAACAAAAAAACAATGAAATAATCACATGAGTAAACGCATAATATTTATCTTCAATGTACGTTCATGTTTGTTCTAACTTAATAAACAATTTTCATTACAGAATCACATATCTGATTGATTCGTTGTATCAGACATCTCTAATAATAGCAATAAATTCACAGCCAATCTTAAAATCTTGTCTTGATTTTGCAAATTTAATTGTTTTGGAACAATAAGCTCTGATAGTCCGGTTTGGATTAACGCAACAATGGTGGCAATCCCTTTATTGTATCCATGTTAAGTTGGAAATAAAGGGTGCCTAATGGTCGTTCTCATATTAAATTAAATAAATTTATTGCGAAAAATAAAAATAAAATGAGATAAATTTTAAAAAATAAAACAATTATTCTTTATCACAGGGGTCGGCAATCTGCGGTCCTTTGCAACTTTTTTCGGCGGCCCGCCAAAACACCACTAATAAATTTTTTCTATATTTATTTTTATATATTTATACTCGTATATGATATAAAAGCACTATTTAAGTTACATTTGAATGTGCGGTCCGCATAAAAAATTTTATTTTGAAAATGGCCCGCCGACCGAAAAAAGGTTGCCGACCCCTGCTTTATCTTAAAATAACAAAATGTGCTTTTGTTCGTATTTTTCTCCATTTATCAAAAATTTGTATACACAATGTAACTTATTATTAAAATTATTAAACTGTAATAAATTCCACTCAAATATGAAAATTTTTTTATTCCAGAACCTGAAATAAGTGGGAAAAAGTAGGTGGCTCAAATTTTTTTGTCCGCAAGTATATATCTCGACACAAAAAAATCTGGCCTGACAGCATAGTACACAACTTTCGTTTACCAAAGATAAGAGAAAGTTGTGTGCTGTGCGTTAATCATCCCAGATTTTTTTCCTCCTTTCCAGCTATATCAATAGCCATATTTCTAATCATTGTATTTAAAAAAAATTTGTATTATGATATATGAATAAGCTAAAAAAAAAATGAAATTAAAATCCGAAACTCAATCTTGAGTTACATCTGCAAGAAATTTTGGTCAAGCTCTTGATCTCCCCTTAAATTTTAAATTAGCTCCTGGAGAAAGGGTAAGATAATAAAACAAGAGATATATGAAAAAATAATATTAAATATATTTAAATATATACTTACAAGAAAACATTTAACAAGATTTTTTGAGACTAGAAAGAAGAATTAAGATTATTTTTGTAATGTAGAGAGGAATTCATCATTTTTCTATTTTCATAATTCAAGAAATTTTATAAATAGTTAAAATTGGTACTTCATGCTGTTTAAATATTATTTGGGAAAGATTAAATTGCATAAATATGATTTATTTTTTAAGAATTAAATGCTTCAATAAGTTTTTTTTTTACCGACGTCTGTACCAAATGTTGATTGTGGTGATTTATATTCACGATTGTCAATTCTTTAAGGACCTGTTGAATAGTTTGTTCATTTTATAAAATGTCTTCTGAATTATTCAAATGAAATATAAAACAGAGTTTTGATTTATTAACGTAATATCGCAGTATGGCTGTTTCCCATCTTCATCATGCTCGTTCGGTCAATTTTTAAAAAAGTTAGTTTTAAAAACGTTAGAATTACCAAAACTAATCTTACTCCTTATTTTATAATAAATTCTGCACAGCCTTAAATAATATAATGTAAATATAAAATCTCTTAAAAGGCTTCAGGAGGCAAAGCTGTTCGCATGTTTTTGCCGATAAGATGGCGTTAGGGGTCTTAAAAAATTAGCCAAAAGCGAAAAAATACGAAAATTTGCCAAGAGATGGCAGGATGGTAGGACTAAATTCTCATGCATTTGTTTGATTTTCGATTATCTTTTGATAACGAATAGTTTATAAATATTATTGTATATTTCATTTATAAATATATAAATATAGAGGGGGGGGGGGGGGGGGGGGGGGGGGGGGGGGGGGGGGGGGGGGGGGGGGGGGGGGGGCTTATAGGTGATCTGATAATGCCGACTGTTAGGCTAAACTGCCATCTTTTCAAGAGTTCTGAACTATTTGGCCGTTAATTTTTAAATAAATACGAAATTTATTTTTGACTTTGTCACCTCTATTTATTTATTACAGGTTGAATATTAACGATTTTTACATTTTTAGATTTAAAAAAAAATTTTCATAATAGAACATTTTTTGCATTTTCTATAAATATAAATGCTCATGAATTTAAAAAAACCGCATAATAAAATATTTTAAAATACCTCCGAAATTCGGACTAAAGATTCAATGTGACCTCCTGAAGCCCCTTAAGTCCTGTAATATAATAAACTCACATTACTTTTTTTTAACCTTTTATCTTTAAATAAAATATCATTTTATAAAGCAAGCTTTATTTCCACTACCTGTCTGGTTTCTCCATGGAGACCTTTCATATGGGGCTATAAACCAAATGGCGTTCCGCGCATATTAGTGATAAAACGCCTAGACCATGTACCCCCAGGGAACATAGAGGATAGTGGGTTCTTATATTTTATATTTTAACATCTCTATCCATTTGAGTCTTTCCAAGTGATCTCTGAATATTAGAAATTTTCAAGATTACACTTTTATTTTGACTCGCATTTTCTGTTCGGCGACATATTTTTTTAAAACCTTTTTCGGCTACTGAGGCCATTTAGGGGTTGAATTTATTTATATATATATTATATACAATGTACCGATGGCTACTGGGGGACGTTCCACACGCTGGGCGACATATTTACATCCAAAGTTTGAAAAAGTGGATTATTAAACCGGGAGTTGGATTATTATTATTAGATCATGCATAGAAAGGAAATGTTAATATTCTCAAATGCCAAGTAAAAATTCCACAACCGAAGAGTGTTTGCATAATTTGGCACGATCTAACGGAGTTTTATTATTTTTATTTTTTAAATTTTTATCAGCTCCATTTTGTACTAATAGTTTAACAGAATCCAAATGACCATTAGAAGCTGCCAAATGAAGGGCTGTATTATGATTTGTATCTTGACTATTAATTTTTGTGCCCTTTGATAATAAAAGTTTTATAATCAAATGATGTCCGTTTATAGATGAACAGTGAAGAGGTGTCCAAGAACCAGATGTTAGGCAATGAACGTCAGCACCCTTATTAAGAAGATATTTTACTACCGGTAAATGTCCATAAGCTGAAGCATAATGAAGCGGAGTGTAGTTCGAAGGGTCTCCTTGATTGATTCTTGAACAAGGCCCCTCTCTAAGATAATACTTCACTGCATTCAAAAGGCCTTTTCTAGATGCTTCCCATACGTTTTCGGCATCTATTGAACTTAATTCTTCTTCAATACCATCTCCGTGGCGATCATTCTTAATTTCATCCATCTTTTTAAAAATCAAATTATATCATTATTATTATACGTATTATATATATAAATAAATCTTACATTTTTCTTTAATTGATGAAGCTCTTCATAAAGTTTGTGAAAGTTGTCATCTAAATTTTTATCCTAAAAAAATTGGTAGTGTAAAACGATAAATAATTTCTAGGACTTGACTGGGCATAACCCAGACTTGTATGAAATAATTTGGTCGCAACTTTTGAGTAAATCGAGTCATATCAAGTGATATTAACTCAATTTATATATGAATGAATATATCGGAATGAAAGTTTCGACTTTTGCAGACCACATTTTGTTATTAATTATTTATTAAAAATATAAATACTGTACAACGTTTCAATTGCTTATTCCGCAGTCGTTTTTAAATATTGTGACGCTTCGACTCAGTGAACTAACCTCTAAGGGACCGTGAAGTGCATTTATATACCATATGTTAGCGTCATCTACAGGCATTCTTATGAGGTTAGACACAAACTTCAGGGCCATCTACACTCATTTTCATGAAGTTAGACACAATCATCAAAGCAATAATAATAAGCATAATGTTATAATAAGTTTTTTGAATTTTATTGTAATTTTTTATGTAAACACTTGTTTTGATGATTGTGTCTAACTTCATGGGAATAAGCGTAGATGGCGCTGAAGTTTGTGTCTAACTTCATAGAAATGACTGTAGATGGCGTTGACATCGTTGAATATATTAAGTCGAAGCAAGTGTGCAATATTGAAAACGACTGCAGAATAAGCATTCGAAACGTTGTACAATATTTATATTTTTAATCATCATCATTATCAAGCATTAATAAACACATTCGTGATATTTTAGCCTCGCTAATCAAATGACTAGCGAATATTTTTACGACTTTTCCATAAGAAGTTCCAAATATTCATTTAGGAACAATTCACTTTTATTGTTAAAAATATTATAATTATATTAATTACCTCATTTATTTTTAATATATTCAAATTTACATCATTGTACATTTGGTTTATCTAAAAAAAAGGCAAAGTTGAAAGGAATATCTTGAATAAATGAGAATAAAACTAACCAATTTACATTTTTCTTTAAATCTTGACTTTCTTTTTTTAATTCTTTTAATTCTTTATTTACCTATAATAAAAAATTATTTATAAGAGATTATTATATAAAAGAATTAAAATAACTTTTATAATGAGAAGGTTTAAGATGTTATAACAGATAAGAAAATTAACAATCAATTATTTATTGCCCTTCTGTGATTTCGACGAAGCATATACCCACCCGCAAGCCAAAAGATACAGAAAGTTATTTTGAAATTATGTATATATAAAGTTGAAATTTTATCTTAATATACACTCAGTCGAGGAAAAAATCTTTCAGTAAAATATATATATATAATTTTGGCACGAGAATTTCAATTCGAGAAAAATTTCCTCACAGCTACTCTATCGCAACCTTTCATTATATGTTCAGAATGAAACTTACATTTTCCTTTAAGTCTTTATATTCTTTTTTTAAAATGTCTTTATCTCTTTTTCTCTAAAAAAAAACAACAAATTGATTAATGCAAAATTAAATAAAAAATTAATATGTAAAAGCACAGTTTAATGATATTTAAATTCAATGAGCAATTAGTAAGAAATTACAAAATATGGGGAAAATATTGACCACCGATTATGTTATCCACTCTCCGAATACTGTGTTTAAATGATTAACTGTATATGACATCTTATTTATTTCTGCTTTACCTATGAGCCACGGATCAAGGGTAAACATGATTTGGACCGTTTATTTTGAAAGTAGTGTAAGTCCATTTTCTATTGTTTCGAGAAAATGAAAGGTTAACATATCTGTTTATTAAAAAATCTATTTACCGACCAATTTTCAATTGTACAAAACATGGGAATTTTTTAAGAAATTTACCACAAAATTTACATTAATTTAAGCATAAATATATGTGAAATCTCATTTTTTATTTTTTTTTTTTAAATGGACTTACACCACTTTCAAAATGAACGGTCTATTTGTTCATTATATTCATAGAATACGTAACAATAAGAAATTATTATTATTCTTTGAAAAAGCCTACTGAAGCGATTACCTCCAAATCTCATTGGTCATGATGATCACGTGATCTATTTATCGCTCCCCAACAATGCAACATTATTAGTTTCTTTAAATAAAAGTTGATTTTATTAATCTGTAGTGGACAATATCTTCCCTATTAAAACTAACATTTTTTTATAAAATATTTCATAGTTGACGATGTATGATAAAGAGATATTGATATGAAAAAAATAGCAAATAAAACTAATGCAAAATTTAGGATTAGAATTTATAAAGTTTATTCAAAGTTCATACTCATACCTCAAATTTTTAATTATTTACTTTCAATGATATCTGTTTTTTTCCAAACAGTCCATCAAACTGTACTTTTACATAATATATTAAAAAATATATAAAAATTATAAGAAACAAACATTTTGTTTAAATTCTTGATTTTCTTTCTTTAAATATTTTAGCTGAAAATAAATTTAAAAAAATGTATTTTTCATTATTTATAAAGTAAATGTAAAAGGCCATTACTTCTTTTTGGGCTTCATTATTTGGTCTAAAATCAAAATTATCTTTGGCCTTTAAGGTGCGAGTCTCGAGGTGCTAATTTTGAGTTTCCAGCGGCCACAATTTTGAAGCTATCGACCTCAATTTTTTTTTTTTTTAATTAATCACATTAAATAAAAGATATTTATAAAAAAATCGCTCGATATCTTATAGATAATTAAATTAGTAATCATTGTGTTAAAGAATAATTAATTTTTTGCCTTTAATTAATTAGCTGGAATCTTTCAAATGAAATGGAATAAAACGCTTGTTTCCCTATGGGCAGAACTAACGCCATCTCTTGCCTCCTAGAGTAACCAGCTTCTGATTCGACTAATAACTGTTTTTCGAGACGCGCACCTTAATAGCTCGTTAATTCAACTTACATTTTCTTTTAATTCTTTAAATTCTTCGATGAGAAATTCATTTAACTGTTTTTGAAAATTTTCTTTCTCTTCCCCATCCTAAAAATAATAAAATTATTTAGTGTCAATATAGGGTATATTTAAAAATCTTAATTTCTAAAACCTTTTTTTCTAAATGATCCAATTTTTCAAGAATTTTTTTCTTATGATTTTCTTCTTCATTGACTTTAATTTGTATTATCTTTAAAATAAAAAAGAAATTTGACATATTAAATTTTATATTGAATATATTATTACTTACCTCATCTTTTAAATCATCTAAATGTTTTTTTAAAATAACATTTAATTCATATTTTAAAATTTCTTTTTCATTTTTAACCTAAAGGTAATAAAAAATTAATTAATAATTTTTTTAATTTTTAAAATTAAACTCTAACCTCTTCTTCTATTTTATCTAATTTTATGAAAATTTTATGGAATAATTTTTCTTTTTTCTCTTCGTCTTCCTTTTCTTTCATTCTCATTATCTGAAATATAAATGTTAATAATAAAATAACAATTTTACTTAATAATAAGTAAATATTCTTTATTACCATTAATTCTTTTTGATATAATTCTAATTTTGTTTTATAAATATCCGAACTTTGATGAGATGAAGACATTTCTTACTTTATTAATAATTTTAATTTATATTTAATTAAAAAAAAAATTTTTTTATTTTAAAGTAAAAAGAATTTTTTTCCTTCAAAAACAGAACTTGACAAGAACTTGAGAATTATTCAAAAACGACATGCCAATCTTACCAATAGTGAAATGTAAAAGAAGTCAAATTCAAAAAAAAAACGATGCTCTAAATAAAAAGACGCATTTATTTTTAAATAGTATTATTTTATAGATAGAAATCATTTCAAATAATCACTGTAAAATTTGGAGTTAAACAGAAATATATATATATACCTGCATTTGGCGCAAATTTAAATTTAATTTGTGCAGCAAATAAATCTTTACTGTTAACAATCTGGGGTAAGCTCGCTCCAGAGTCCTAGAGTCTTCTTCTTTCTTCGCCTGAGTATTCCCGCGGTGTGGGGTCGGCGGTCCTCACTTTGCCTCCCCACTTCACCGCTGTTTTCTCCGACAGGCCAAGCTCGGTGATATCTCTCCTGACCCGGTGAAGTCAAGTCATCCTTGGTGCTCCTCTTCGTTGTCGTCCGAGAAGCCCCATATCGATGCCGACCACTCTCTTTGCTTGCGACATCCAACCATTAGGGCATCTTGTCAGTGATTGGCGCTATGCCAAACCTGCTTCTGATGGTATCATTGGGGATGCGGTCAAGCCTAATGACCACCTGGCCATCTGCGTCTCCATCACATTCAGTGTCGATTCGCTTCTCTTCATGGAGGCCCATCGAATATAGAGCAACCGGTCACTTCACCGTCTTGTAGATTGCCGACTTCCGGAGCATTCTCTCCAACTGGCTTTTATAGGCCCGGCAATCTTATCCGTTGGTTCCCCAGCATCCCTGACCCTCGAGCCAAGATAGAGAAAACTGTATTTAGACATTTAGAAGGCCTGGCCATCAAGTATAACTTGATCTGCAGTTTGATGAAAGTACTGCATGTATTCAGTCTTGCTTCCAGAGTCCTAGAGCTAATAAAACGTATTTCATTTTCTTTCTTAATCAGTGTACGAAATTTTTCAAATCAATATACATATATACGGGTAGGCTATATGGCCTTTATCTATATTTTTATGGGCAATTTCTATATTTTTGTTTGAAAAAGTGCGCCGCATAAATAAAAGTAATAAAAATAAGAGAAAGTAAAAATGAAATATATTAATAAATAAGCATTTTTTTTTAAATAAAACTTTTATTTTAACCCAATTGAATAAATTTCTTATAATAAAAAATTTTATATATTATTTATTAACTATCACAATATTTATTAACTATTATAATTATTATTTATTACTTTTATTGAAAATAAATATATTAATACCTATATTTTTATCAACTAAGTTGACAAGATTGAATTTCATTACTTCTATTTATTTTTTATTCATAGAATTTCTATTTATGAAATTATATATTTTGATATATTTATAACTATTATTTTTTTATAATATATTTTTATAAATCCTACATAACAATTAATTTAGTACAATTAATAATTGTTTAAAATGAATAGATTCAGAAAAATTGTAAGTTTTTATTTATTTATTTATTTATTTTTTATATTAAATTCTTGATAAAATCACTTGAAACAAAGAATTGACTCGGGTATCCTATAATATATAATAAAAATTAATAACTATTATAAATAAATAAGTTGAGAATGTATTTGGGTTCTTTAGCCCGTTTTGGGGTAACTCCAACGAGAGTAATTTGCTCATTTCAATTAGAAATGTTGCCTAGTATAAAATTTTACACTTTTCGGACCAACTTTTATCATTTATTTATACCGATAAATCGGGCCTCTTGGTCTCTTTGTCGCGGTTTTGATGCAAGTGTATAGAACACTAACACGAACCATCTCCTATCTCCCAATTACATACACATCACATTAAAGTAAAATTCTTTCTATTGAAGTTTAACATTATTTTTTATCTCAACAGACATTTACAGAAGATGGAGAAGAAATTTTCAATCCAATGAACACTCGTGATATTTGGCAAGCCGCAAAATTGGGTAAATTGAATGCTGTAAAATTTTGGCTGAAAAATAACCCGTATGTGATTTTTCGTACGGATCCTAAATCTAGATTTTGTAAATTCACTCCACTACATGTCGCAGCAAAATATGGACATTTTGAAATTGTTGACTATCTTTATAATAATAAGATAAAAATTTACGCCCAAATGACAAGGAAATGGGAACCGTATAAATGGATATTTGACAAATCTTCACTTCCAGCGATACGACAAGAGTTAGAAAAAGGAATTTCATTATGTGAAGA
Source organism: Euborellia annulipes (assembly GCA_023213315.1). NCBI lineage: Eukaryota > Metazoa > Arthropoda > Insecta > Dermaptera > Anisolabididae > Euborellia > Euborellia annulipes. The sequence continues at coordinate 21,862 of JAKCPI010012483.1, forward strand.
AATATGCGAAGAGGATAATCAATTAACGTTGGATAATTGTGTGTGTATAGAGACAGCTCTCGCTTGTCCCATCACTAAAATAGCATTGACTTCGGTAGATTTTTTTTCTAGAACTTATTATCGTGAAATAAAAATGAAATATTGGAGTCCATTACATGAAGCAATCAGGAATAAACGTTTCAAAATCGTTATATATTTATTAAAACGAAGTTTTGATGTAAATCTTCAGGATTCAGATCTTTGCACTCCATTGCACGTAGCTGTGAAGAAGGGGTACTACGAAATTGCGGAGTATCTTGTTTCCAATGGAGCAAGTTTTGATCTCAAAAATATCTATGGTTATGAGCCGATGCACTATGCAAAATATAAGGATTTATCTTATTTTATAGATCTATCCCCACTTGATCATTCGATATTTTAATTAATTTGATTTATATATAATTCATTTGGACTGTAAAATTATTATAATACTATAAAATTGAACATTTAATCGGAATAACAATGAAAAACATCCAAAAGTGCTTAAAATTTTAGTTTTATTGTTTCAATAATCATATTGTACAGGATTAGCCGATTGCGGGATTGGACCTAAAAGATCCAATTAGATGTCTAAAGTTTGTTCACGTGCTATAATAAAACTTCTTTAGTACTGATAGTAAGCAGCTGTAATTTTTTTTTATGGAAATCAGATAATGAGTAGTTACCAATGTGCTTTTTTTATTACCCCTCACCCTTTCCACAGTCCAAGCTTTAAGGGTGCAATTCTAAAGAAATATTAAATAAACACTTAGCATTTCAAATGGGTTTATGGGAGATTATAGTTAGAAATTAAGGCTGTCATACATGTGAAGGACCTCCTCAAGGAAAACGCCTCAAGGATTTCTTTGAGGATTTCCTCTATCGAAGTCTCAGACTCACTCATTTCCATTGAGGATTTCCTCAATATGACAGCCTTTAGTGAACAATTTAAGGGAAGGGAGATTTAGGCTAGCATTGCACTTTATTTACAATATATAAATAAATAAATAAATAAATATAAATAATATAATATAATAAATATAGGGCCTAATACAAAGGAAAAAAAAAATAACAACAATCATTTGGAAAATTGCTCGCTGTGGCTAATATTCGCGCCTCCCTTTTGATTCCCTAGGGAGACACGCCTGCTTTAGGGGGTAGGAGACTAATTTTTCTATTCCCAACATTTATCAATTGTCAAATCCCTATTTATATTTTTTTTTTTTTTTTTATATGGAAATTAATAATTCAAAGTTCAAGAATCAGATTATTTCATTTTGATACGGTTAGTACAGTGAATACAGAAAAGTATTTAAAGCCCTAAACGTTGCTAACTTGAGAATTTAATGTAGAAAGTAAACATTAGCAAATGTCATTTATTGAAAATGATTAAATAAAAATTCAAATTTAATATACAGTTTTATTGGAAAAAGATTTGAAAAACCTTTGAATTTTTTTATTATTTAACTAGAAGTACAAATATATTAAGAATGGATTTGCATCCACTTCAAGGTATTTTTAGATATTATTAGTTGAAAAAATTTAATAAAATCAATAATAAATATTTGCATTATATATAGAATTAAGTTTTAAAACTTCACTTAGACTAAATTTAATAATTTAAAAGATTTTCACACCCTTCTTAGGAGAATATTTCATACTTTTACAAATAATATACATACATTAAATGACAAAAAGATCATTAAATAATTTATTTTTTTTTTTTTTTTAAGTAACCACAAATTTTATTTAGTACTCTTAAAATTTTTTCAAAAATTTTGTTATAGAATTAAGTACATTAATACTTATAAGATTAATTGTAGGGAGGTCTCATAAAGTTTTTATTATATTTCTTAGCTCCTTACTCTTTTCTAATTCCCCTCAAAGCGGAGGACATTAATAAAAGAAAAGAAAAACTTTCAACGCAATCCTCAAAAAACCAAATTAATTTGGGAAAAACGGGTCTTTTTTTTATACTAGATAATTATTTTTTGTTGACCGGCTAAAATGAGTTCTTTGTAAGGCTTTTATAGATAAGGCCTAGTTTAGATTGGGCACATGTGTCTCAGGATTTGTATGAGATACTTGAGAATTTGACAAATCAAGATACAAATCGCACACTACTGCTCTGACATTTTGTATGTGCATACATGTTACTTTGCTTGTCGCTCTTACAATTTTCTTTCGACATTTTTCAATAAACATTGACAAATCTCTGCATTTTTATATTTTTTGACATGTCAAAAATTCGATGTCGAGATTTTGACGGATATACACGTTTTGAGGTCTCCTGAATCCAAACAAAGTGGTTTTCGCGACATGGTCTGTCTGTGTGTGGGTGGCGTGTGTTCAATTTTAAGGAAGAAGGAATTGAAATTTTATATTTAAGTTAGGCACCTCCCCAGGACGTGAAAATAAGCTTTTGATCAAAATCGGCCTAAGAGCATTTCTCCTATCCTTCCTATGAAGTACAAGAGTAAGATGATCTTCAGAAGATTTCAATGGAAAAATGAGAATATACATTTTAAAGAGCATCTAAAAAATAATTGATTTTTGAATATTAATCAAAATCGATGGAGCGAATTTTGAGAAAATCGAAAAAACTACAGAAAAAGTACATCAGAAAAGTACTAGTACTCTTAGGCCGATTTTAATCAAAAGCTTATTTTCACGCCCTAGGGGAGGGGCCTAACTTAAATATAAAATTTCAATTTCTTCATCCTAAAAATTGAACACACACACAGGCAGACCATGTCGCGAAAACTTCCTTTTTTTGGATTCAGGGGACCTCAAAACGTGTATATCCGTCAAAATCGTCTAATTTTTGACATGAATCCAATACTTTCTCTCTCTATATATATTAACAAATATACAGGTAAAAGAAAGTAAAAAAGAAACATACTAGCAAATAGAGGATTAACAACTGTTTAAAAATATTTTTCTAAAAATCAACAGACAATCCTTTAATCCTCTATAAAGATTAAGATTTAAAAAATCGGACATTTCATGTATTTACAACCCAATACAATTGAAAGTAAAAAGGATTTACTCGGGAATATAATAAAAAAAAAAACTCACTATCTTCTATAAAATACAGCAATATTAATTTAATCTTAATATATATTCAGTATACATATTTATAAATAGACCTATGTGTTTCTCATACATAAAAATTTTTAATTTTCACAAATTTTTCACTGTTAAAAAATATTTTGACTATCTTACAAAAATATTATTTTATATTTTGAAATAATTTATTTTATAAATATTTTTTAACTTAAATTATTATTATTCCGCAAACAAAGTTTTATTTCTATGATTCTAACGAAGGTCTGTGAAATTATTCTTAAAAAGTATTAATTTATTATAATCTCTGTTTATAGTTCCAGGCACCTACACTAATTTAGATAAACCCTTACAAGAACCTCTGGTACCAAAATATCATAATTTGGATACTGTCATATGTCATCATAGATATAATTTGCTCTATTTCGAAAGAGACGAAACCGGTGAGTATTTTTCTTATGAAATAATATTTACCATTGAATTTTTTAATAAAGGGATAAGCTTTATTTAGATTTAATTATTACAGCCAATTTGTCCTCGGAAATTAGAGACGAAGTGTTGTAAAGATAGTGATAGCCCGGAAGAAACTAGCGTGTGTTATTTTCTACTCTACTGTAATAATTAAAAATAAACAAACTAAAAGTTAAGGAAATTCGGTATCTTTTTCTCTTGATTGGGTGGGAGACTCTTGGACATGGTTTAGAGTAAAGATATATATACGAAGGCAATTCGGGAAGTAACCGCCGTTTTGGAAAAAAAAAGTAGAAAAGAGCAAATACAGGAGCAGCAAATAAAGAGAGCCTTTGGATGCCAAATGCCGAAAGGGAGACGTTCCGGACAAAATTTTATTTGTCCATCCTCAGTCCTTGCAGGCTTATAAACTAATTAGGCACAAAATCGTCATTGTTGTTGTGGCACGAATTTAGTTTTTTTTTTTTTATATATACATGTGCACAAATTCGTGCCGCAACAACAATGACAACTTTGTGCCTAATTAGTTTATAAGCCTGCAAGGACTGAGGATGGACAAATAAAATTTTGTCCGAAACGTCTCCTTTTCGGCATTTGGCATCCAAAGGGTCTCTTTATTTGCTGCACCTGTGCTTGCTCTCTTCCATTCCATAACATCAACAGCAACTTCTCTTCAACTTAAAAAAAAAAATAGTAAAAAAATATTTTTGAAGCAAATTTTATTTACATGTCTTAAACTATTTTTCAACATAGCTTCCGCCAATGTTCAAACACTTGTCTTAGCGGGAGACCAGTTTTTGTAAACCATCTGCAAAGAAATTCCTACCAGTATCGATACCCACAGCATTTTTCGTCAGATCCATAGCTCTTGCCACCTAGCTCACGCTTCATGTGCAAGAATAAGTGGTAGTCGGACGGCGCCAAGTCTGGGCTGAAGGAATTGTTTTGCTCCACGACAATGCTAGTGTCACTCAATCTCTTATTCGATAGTTTCAATGGTTTCAATGGGAGAAATTCGATCACCCGCCGTAGATCCCGGACTTGGCTTCGTACCACTTGTTCCTGCACATGAAGCGCGAGCTAGGTGGCAAGAGCTTTGGATCTGACGAAATATGCTGTGGAATCGTGGCTATCGATACTGGCGGGAATTTCTTTACAGATGGTATACAAAAACTGGTCTCCTGCTACGACAAGTATGTAAAAATAAAATTTGCTTCAAAAATATTTTTTTACTTTTTTTTTTTTTTTTTTTTCAAAATGGCGGTTTCTTTCCGAATTGCCCTCGTATATATATATATATATATCGCCGTAGAAAAAGCAGAGAAGGATAACTCGTATAAATATAGATGTTAATTTTGGAAACAATTACTTTCAAGGCAATCTCCAAATGGATGATAAATGGAGTGAGTGAATGGGAAAATTGTACTGTCTACAAAATTAATTTGGCAGGGCCGAAAAGAGAAATTTTGTCCTAAATTTGCCTGGTTGATGGCGATTCGTGAAGTTTTTGGGAGCGGGAACTTTTTGCTTTAGAGTGGGGTCAATTTTTCGATTTCTAATATTACTCTACCAAAGGTACCTGAAAATTATTAATAACAAATGATCATTAAGCCTCCGGATTGACAAACATAGCGCCAAAAATGATATACCGCTTTTGTTTTTCATTAATACCAACCTTCAATGGATACGTTTCAAGACATTCGGTTCAGTCCTTGTTGATATATGAACGCTACATTTCACCAAGACAATGCGCTGATCCACAAGTCAATGAAAACGATGATGAAATCGAACGATTCAAATTTTTGACTACACGCCCATATTCACCAGATCTGGCCCCATCTGAATTCTACCTGTTCGAGGAGAAAAGATTTGGCTCCGACCATAACGATGCCTTTCTTATGGAACGATTTTTCTTTGGCCTCAAAATAGGCTAAAACCTCATCATTGGAGCCAAATCTCTTCTCTTTTTAAGATCTAACAAATGGCTCATTCAGGCGCCAGATCAGGTGAATATGGGGGATGTGGAAGTAATTCAAATTTAAATCTTTCTATTTCCCTCGCTTGTGAAAAAAAAGACCTTTCCTATACAACTGAACCAAATGTCAAGAAATTTTAGCATGTATCTTTTGAAGGTTGGTACTAATGAAAAACAAAAGCGACATGGCATTTTTTGCATGTCTGTCACAGGCACCTGAAAATTATTAATATCAATAAATCAAAATTCTCTTAATCATTTTAAATTCTAAGTCCGCATATATATTTCTAATTTTTTTTTTTTTTTAATTTCAGGGAATTGTAAATTATGCAAAAATGATTTTCTACAAGATAATTTGAATCTAAGAACATCAGCTGTTCATTCTTCTCACCCAATTCCTCATTTAGATAAACCGAAAATGCCAGGTAAATAGAAATAAATTTATTTTTCTGATTAAAGAAAAAAAAAAAAAAAAAACAATTGAAGATATGTGAGTGCAAGAGTTAGATAATAACCAAATGTAAACTTTTGAGAAAACTTTTTACATTACATTAAATTTGTATTTTTGTAGATTATTTGAATATAGTATGAAAATATTAATGAATGCACATTTAGTAGAAAAACAAAAGGCCGAGCAGCTAGGTTTATTTGGAACTTAAGAGGTTTTTCTAATGACTGAACTCTAGCCTTGAAGATGGTCGCATACTCGACCGAAACGTCGCTGTGGGTTCTTTAAAGAAATAAACCGAACTGCTCGGCCTTTTGTTTTTCTACTACGTATTGATTCAGCTATTCACCTCGCTAACAACATATCGATTTTCAGAAATATATAAAAAAGAGAGAAATATGTGTTGGAATTATCCATTTCTTGCACTTAGTTGTTTTAAAGCAGTGGTTTCCAAACTTTATGTTACAACGCCTCCCTTAAAAATATTTAATCTTATGACGCCTCCCCCCCCACCCCATTTTGTAAAATAATACAAAAAGAAAAATTTTTAATGCTAAAGAATATAAATTTATATTAAAGCGGAGTCAAAAAAAAAAAATTCCTAGTCATATGCAGCCAAAATTATTGTGACGTTTCGGCCTTCTTAAGAGCCGGAGGCGAATGACAATATTAATTTTTGAATGAAAATGACAATATTAATTTTTTATAAAAATATTTTTTTTTTTGAATGAAAATGACAATTTTAATTTTTGAATGAAAAATGACAATATTAATTTTTGAATGAAAAATGACAATATTAATTTTTGAATGAAAAATGACAGATATTAATTTTTGAATGAAAGATGACAATATTAATTTTTGAATGAAATTTAATGACAATAGTTAGGCAATTTAGGGCTTGAAGTGAGAAAAATGATAATTTTAATTTTTAGAATGAAAAATGACAATATTAATTTTGAAATTAAAATTTCATTTATTCTCGCCTCCGGCCCTGAAGATGGCCTAGGCTAGTGGCCTAAACGTCACAATAAAAGAAATAATTTCGGCTGAGTTTGGAAAATTGTTCGCTGTGGCTAATATTCGCGCCTCCCCTTAGACTAGTCAGGCCCGGGGCGCGCCTCACAGTTTGTAAAACGCTGTTTTAAAGAATGCAGGAATGAATGAAACAAGAAATAATGAATTTATAAGTACTAATTTTTATTTTCTATTCATATAAATTGTTTTAAAATTAACAAAAAAACACTAAAAATTTATTAAAAAAAAACCAAACATACAAAGAAATCATGTTTGTCAAAAAAGCTTTGAACTCTCATGAAAAGATGCTTCACTTTCACTTTCAGAATCTATGTACTATTTATTAAAACTATGTACTAATGTGTACTATTTATTAAAAGTACCTAATTTCACCAAATGTGTTTCATTATCTAGTTCTTGCACTCATATCTTCAATTGCAGTTCCTTCTAATTGTTTAAAGTCAATTTTATTTTTATTGTACATTTATTATTATTATTTTATTAAATAAAAATGTAAAAACCTTCACACTATGTATGTGAAAATCTGATGCTATTTTTTTTTTAATTTAAATTATTAATTTCCTTTTTGTTTTTCTAGTTATATCGGAAAAACAAAAATTTCCTTGTACAATGTGTACAAAATTATTTACTCAGAAGACAACATTGAAAAACCACATACGAAGTAAACATACTGAAGAACGTCCTTTCGCATGTCCTTTTTGTGTAAAACGTTTTGCAGTGAAGAATTATTTAAATATTCATATACGTACACATACAGGTGAACGGCCTTTTGAATGCAATTTTTGTAATAAAAAATTTACACAACAGACTTCATTACAAATTCATATGAGGATACATTCAGGAGAAAGACCATATTCATGTGATCAATGTTCAAAAAGTTTTAAATCCTCGAATAGTCTTAGTCTCCATATACGTGGGCATGATATTAATGATCGACCTTATAAATGTCAATATTGTGAGAAAAAATTCCTAGTAGAATTTTTTCTTAAAAATCATTTAAAAATTCACACAACGGATAAATCTGAAACGGAAAAAGTCAAACATACGTGCCATTTATGTTGGAAAAGTTTTACACAAAAGAGTACATTAGGATACCATTTAAGGATACATACTGGTGAGAAACCTTATAAATGTAATCAATGTGAGAAAAGATTTACAATTAAATCATATTTAAATTCACATTTGAGGACTCATTCCGGTGAAAAGCCTTTTGGTTGTACTCAATGCAGCAAATCATTTTCGCAAAAGAGTACATTACATACTCATTTATTTTCGCATACGCCTGAAGATAAAAAATAAAATTATTTCTATTAAATCTTTCTATTTAAGGTTTATTGAAAAATAATTTTTTTTTTTCTGTGAATAAAAAAAAATGCTTTCAAAAATTAGATTGCTGGAATAAAAGTTTTTTATTCTACGGTAAAAAGATTATCTACTTAATTTGACTCAAGATTAACCAATAATCTATCTCAAAATTTGAATATTGCCATTTTTGAAATCGGAAACTCAGCAAGTCGCTTATCACATTAATTCGGATAAAACAGACTCATGATTGACTTGAGGTGAAAGAGGGTGCAGTCAATTATTGAGCCTCTATTTAAAAATAGAACCGCTTTATTTGGAATGTTTCGAAAAGGCCATTTCAGCCTTCAAAGAGTATATTGTTCAAATAAACATATAATATAGTTGTCATATTATAGTAATACAACGCATGTGTATTTTGTTGATGAATGTATATATTTTTTTTATAACCAAACCAACACATCTTAGATCTTAAGCTCGTCTTACATCTTACTTGTTAGAGTTGAATTTGAAATCAGGTCTTAAGATCCTCTATTTGTGCCTCCATTGCATAAATAAGATATATATTCATGGGCGTAGCCAGAGGGAGGCAGGGAGGGGCCATTGCCCCCCCCCCCCCTGGCTTGTCTTAAAAATTGGAAAAAACAAACAAATATCTATATATTTTTCCCATTGGGAATTTTTTTTTTTAGCGCCCCAATCCACTACATTAATTTAATTTTTTTTATTTAAATAAATAATTAATAATCTATGTATATATTAATTGCAAACCCCCCTCTCTCGCCCTAACGAGGGGTTGGCCTCCCCCTAACAAGATGTCTGGCTACGCCCATGGATATATTAATTTCAGAAAATATATAACCAGACAGCTTTGAATATTACAGTAATATTGCCAATTTTGCTCAATATTGACAATATTGCAACAACATTGCTGCAATATTGCAGCTCAAACAGCAATATTAGCAATTTATGCAAGATTCGCGATATTTCTGTATTATTCTAAGCTGTCTGGGTATTCTATATAAATAGTTGAATAGGTAAAATGACACATTTTGCTTTTTCGGTTATGGAAGGCTCAAGGTGAGCTTAAGATCTAAGATGTTTTGGTACTGCTTGTGAGTAATCTATATATACATTCATCAACAAAATACACATGCGTTGTATTACTATAATATGACAACTATATTATGTTTATTTGAACAATATACTCTCTTAAGGCTAAAGATCTTCCCAAGATGCTTTATTTTTAAATAGAGGCTGCATTTTCTTTCACTGCAAGCATATCATACACAGCCAAAACTCATGATTTAATCTTTTAATCTTAGAATAATCAACTCAATGGCAAAGTTTGCTGTCATTATATAACTTCCTATAAAAATATATTTGTATGAATAAATTGTAGATGTATTATTTATGAATTTTAGAAAAGATTTGAGAGTAGGATTGGAACAGTCTAAATTTTGCTTAGATCCCGATCTCAAGGGTCTAATCCTCATAATTATTTATTTTTCACATTTTGTTTCACACATCCTTGTTTTATAAAAATACAAATTGTCTCCCCAGATTACATGATTACCTTGAAAAAGCTTTGTCACTTGTAATAAGGAAATGATATATATATTAGGGAGGGCCGAAAAAATTTGTTTTCAGCGGCTACCCCCTGAATTTGAAGTATTACATGCAAAAACATATTCTAGTACCAGAAAACTTCTTTCAAACAATATCCAGAGGGCGCGGGGGCTCAAAAACCACCATTTTTAGCCTTTTTTTAAATTATCGATTATTAGCCATAGTTATTTGATTCAAACTTTATCGCCCTTTGGATATTTTTGGCCCAGAACAATACTAAATAAGTTAGTTATACTACCGAAGTCATATCACTAAAGTTTACATAATATATAATTACTAAAAGTTGACATTTTTGCCTCATATTTTACACAATTTATCGATAAAAACGGTTAATTGAAACATGTAAATTCGACATAAATGATATACATTTCAATTAAAAGAGTAGAAATGTATATCATTAATGTCGAAAATACTGAAAAATGGCAAAAATGTCAACTTTTAGTAATTATATATTATGTAAACTTTAGTGATATGACTTCGGTAGTGTAACTAACTTATTTAGTATTGTTCTGGGCCAAAAATATCAAGGGCGATAAAGTTTGAATGAAATAACTATGGCTAATAATCGATAATTTAAAAAAAAGGCTAAAAATGGTGGTTTTTGAGCCCCTCGCGCGCCCTCTGGATATTGTTTGAAAGAAGTTTTCTGGTACTAGAATATGTTTTTACATGTAATACTTCAAATTCAGGGGATAGCCGCTGAAAACAAACTTTTTCGGCCCACCCTAATATATATATATATACACTAATCATGTTTTCTTAGAGCGGATATATCATCTCTTTCTTGCTTTAAAAAAGGACCCCGATTCATTTTCTCATTTTTTGTTTTGTATTTTTATAAAATAATATGAAAATCTTTATTGGAATTCTATTTTGAACCAAAAAAGTTTTCATTAAAAATTTTTCATATTAAAAAAAAAACAAAAAAACAATGAAATAATCACATGGAATTCAAAGCAATTTTTGTCGAATTGCCTCTGCATAGTCAATGAATGAATTTTGGGTTTTTATATAAAAGAATCTCGATCAAAGCAACTTTCTTTTGCTTTTTTCGATATCTATCAAATAAAAATAAACTTTAATATTATTTTTCATTATGAATATAAATTTTTATTTTTATTCCACCATTCAACCACTCCATTTATCTTCTCTAAAATTTATGAATATATATATATATATTAAAACACTTTCAAAATATTGAATAAAACTAAAAAATTATTTTTTTTTTAGAAATATGTTTTTATAGATAAAACTCTGATTGGGCTTTAAGTATTATATATTAACCTATTTTTTTAATTACATATTGATATTTTTATTGCACCCTGTGAATCAGTACTAATGAAAGTAAAAAGCAAAATATGAGGAGCAGCTTCATGTATACTATTTATGCTTTAATCTTGTACTGATGCTGCCCGAAATACAATATAAGGCGGTATCTTCGATTTCGCTGTTTTCTTTCTTCCACTTTCTCATCATCTGGATATTTTAGACCACTCTAAAATATTCTTCTTTCAAACAAAAAGAGTTGAAAATACGTATTTATTTAATTTATTAAATAGTTATATTTATTTAAGCAAAAATAATGAAATACAGGGCCGCAGACAGGGGGGGGCAGGGGGGCTATATCCCCGGGGCCCGGGCCCTCCGGGGGGGCCCGGGCCCCATTGCGCTCCCACCTTAAAATTCTAATAAAAATTAAATTTCATGGTTAAATTAAAATAATTAAAAAAAAATCATTTTCTTGAAATTTTTCCTCAGGGGGCCCGGGCCCTTTAAGCTCATATCTTCAAATTTCAACTAAAAAATCATTTTCTTGAAATTTTTTTCCTCAGGGGGCCCGGGCCCTTTAAGCTCAAATCTTCAAATTTCAACTAAAAAAATCATTTTTTTGGAATTTTTTCCTCAGGGGGTCCGGGCCCTTTAAGCTCAAATCAAGTTTGGTCTTTTTCACGACTCAGAATAGCTAAAAACGCAGATTTCAGTGGTTAATTTTCAAAAATTTTCCATACCCCCAGATTCCCCCGAAATTCTCTGTCCGGATCTGGCCTCGATAAATTATTGTAACTCTTTGTTTAGGAAATTTTGAAAAATTTTTAAATAACTTTATTTAAATAAATATTGTAAGCTATGTATAACTATTTCAAAAGTTGTGTCAAACACTGTGTAAAAATGTTGGCATGAAGGCCACAATAGCCTTTTTTTATATACTAAAAAAAAACTAAGTTTTTTTTTTTTGGGGGGGGGCCGTATTAGAGTAGCCCCGGGGCCCGTCAAGTCTGTCTGCGGCCCTGATGAAATACTAACAATATCAGAAAATTCTTTGGGTGATTTTAGAAAAATAATAAAAACCATATATATATATATAGGCTTATATAAATTAAATATTTATAAACTTTTTATAAGATATATAGACCAAGCGAATTCGCTGAGAATAACCCTAACTATTTTATTAAAGGGTTTATATTAAACTATAGTATAATTAGATTCTTTACTAGCGTAAGAGGAATTTTTATTTTGTAGTGATAAAATTGTATTGAAGTCTAGTTTTTCCGACAGTAGATTTTTAATAATAATTGGAGGTTGTAAGAGGATCTTATGCAAATCAAACTTGGAAGATTACTCCTTAATAAATAGCAGGTTCTTAAAGCAATATTTCAATAAAAAACACAAATATTTTTCATTTTCAGGATTTTTTATTTTTTATTTTTTATTAATTATTAATAAAAAATCCTGAAAATGAAAAATATTTGTGTTTTTTTATTGAAATATTGCTTTAAGAACCTGCTATTTATTAAGGAGTAATCTTCCAAGTTTGATTTGCAGTAGATTTTTTATTCGAGAAGGGAATGGAGAGGATTTCTTGATGCATTTAGAAAGAGAAAAATGAGAAAAAAAAAAAAAAAAGAAAAGGAAGAAAAAGAAAAAAGATTATTTGAAAATTGAAAAACAGAAAGTCCAACTCAAACCAAAATTTTACACCTAACTGCCTCAAGAAAAATACACCTTCTACTAAATATCAAAATAACTTTTTTTTTTTATTTATTGTAAAAAAATTTATTTGAAAAATGTAAAAAAATTAATTTATATATATAAAATTCTCAGATTTAAAGAAAATTCAATTCACAACAGGAATAGAGAGAAATGCGGCCAGGTAGGAAGCCTCTATTATTAAATCAACCTCCTTTGTTGCAAGACGTTTCGGCCCATTTATTGTGTCATCTCTAGTTGCATAAGCTAAACAAAAAATTATAAATTATTTAGCTTACGCAAGTGAAGATGGGAACAATAAAATGGGTCGAAACCTCTTGCAACAAAGGAGTTTGATTTAATAATAGAGGCTTCCTACCTGGGCATTTCTCTAATCCTGTTATTGAATTCTACACAGCCATTTTCTACATTAATTAAATTCATTTCACTTAACTTTATCTTAAATTATTTATTTAATAGAAAATGGTTTAAAATTATTTATTATTTGATCTTTATAATCCAAGAATTTCATTTTTTAGCCCAATTTCTCTGGTTGACTTCAGGAATTGGGCAAATAATAACGGCAGTAGGAATTTATATATATACAAATTATAATAACTTCCTCATGAAATGTTAATTTTAAATGCGAATGGAAAGTCTATATCGAATTAAAATTCCCATTGCCTGAACTTTTCTTCTTTGATTAGATAATATTAGCTTCATTATCAGCCTCTTATGCCCAATTGCGCCAAAACTTAGATCTTAAGTTCGCCTTGAGCCTTCCATAACCTAAAAGAGAAATGTGGCATTTTACCTATTCAACTATTTATATATAGAATAATATATCTTATTGTTATTATTTATACGATGGAAGCACAAATAGAGGATCTTAAGACCTATTTTCCTGATTTCAAATTCAAATGTGAGATGTAAGACGAGCTTAAGATATAAGAGTTGGTGCAAACGGGCGAATATACAGTAACAAGCTCATTGTTAACTACACTGAAATGTCATCTAATTAAAGCTGAAAAGTTCCTTGCATTGGGAGTTTTTCTTCTACTGGCAGACTTCCTCTTTTCCCAATTCTACATCACTCAAGAGTCCCTTTCTCAAGAAAATTTAAATAAGATGTAAAATTGAGTAATTTTATTTAATATCATTGATGTGTGTATCTTGCTTGAAATTTATTTTTATAATTCTTTATTTATTTAAGAATTCACTTTGCCTTCTATGATGTTATAATTTTGAAAGTTTGTTTTTATTCAGGAATGTTAATAAGAGACTAATTTTAACACCTTAAGTGTTCAGTATAAACACTATAAAATTAACTATTTATTACATATAAATATTTTTTACTTAAATATTACATAAGAATATTTAAAAACATTGAAAGAAAATAAATCTAAAGTACAAATTGTCAAATTAAACATTTTTTATACATGTCAATAATATTTAGCTTTGGAAAACGATGATTTTATTAGTATTAGAGGCAATAATGTATAAAATTCTATCTTAATATTATCAAACATGTATCCATGTAAAAAGTAATAAATTTCTTAGATTCGCAACTTCTTTTCTCCCATATTATTTATTCAAGAAAGGATTGCAAAAGCAGAAACTGGCAGCCAAACTTTTTTCTTCATTAGGCCGACGTTTCGGTCTCTCTAAAAAAATTATATATATTTTCTTGACACTTCTTTGTCTTTCAAGATGGTCTCTAACGAGACCGAAAGGTTGGGCCAATAAAATATTTGAAGAAAAAAAAATTTGACTGCCAGACTGCTTTTGCAACCCTTCCTTGATACAACACAACAGCCACAACTACAATATATTATTTAATTTATTTATTTTTGGTGAGAACTTCATTTTTTCCGGTCTTGGCTCCAGGAAGATTTGGTTTTCCTTTATTAGATTATGAGCGTAGGTGATGGGATTTAAAAACTATACCTCCATAGATCAAAAACAACTCTGTAACCAGGGCGAGAATGAAACTTACATAGTTGAGTTTTACAGGGTGTCCCAGGTGTCACGCACCCCATTGTTGGGATCGAAAGAGAAAAATATTCTGAGCCCAAAAATCCATGTTTGGAATTTTTTGATTAAGTAGTTAATTAGTAATTAATTAATAAAAGTGACCAATCAGGAGCGCGCTACAGAAGAATAGAAAATAAGTGGGATAGTAGGAGATAAATGACAGAGAAGCTTCACGTAAATTGTTTTGGTTAATTAATAAAATAATAATAATTATTATTGAAGTACAAAAATAATAATCTCAAAATAAATGACAGAGAAGTTTCAGCTGAATTGTTTTGGTTAATGAATGAAATAATAATAATAATTTTTGAAATACAACAATTAAAGGCTTAGGATTAATGACAAGAAAGCTTCAGACGAATTCTTTTGGTTAATTATTGAAATAATAATAATTATTATTGAAATAAAAAAATAAAATACTCGAAATAAATGACAGAGAAGAATTAGGTAAATTATGTGTCTTTAATTGTTGTATTTCAAAAATTATTATTATTTCATTCATTAACCAAAACAATTCAGCTGAAACTTCTCTGTAATTCAGGGGCGTTAAAGGGGCCGCGGGCCGCGGCCCCCCCCCCCCGAAATTTTCCAAACACATATACATATATAGGGTATACAGCGCAACAAATTTTTCCGCAGGATGAAAATCTTTGGTTCCGCAAAAGAAAAAATGTTCTGCAAAAAATTTCGTGTGAAAAAGAATTTAGTTTCTTAAAAAAAAAAATTTTCCGCGGAAAAATTTTTGAGTTCGGGCCCCCCCCCCTGAAAAAAATTTCTATATACGCCCCTGCTGTCATTTATTTTGAGATTATTATTTTTGTACTTCAATAATGATTATTATTATTTTATTAATTAACGAAAACAATTTACGTGAAGCTTCTCTGTCATTTATCTACTACTATCCCACTTATTTTCTATTCTTCTGTAGCGCGCTCTTGATTGGTCACTTTTATTAATTAACTAGCCGCGTCGCCCGCCTTCGGCGGGCTTCGCGCCTAGCCGGGGGCTTCGCCCCCCTGGACCCCCCCCTCCAGCTGGCTCGGGCCGCCTGCGGCGGACCCTCGCCTTTTCTTAATTATGAGAACCCGTGGCGCCCGCCTTTGCATCTATACAGGGGGCTTCGCCCCCTGGACCCCCCGCCATCTGGCTCGGGCCCGCCTGCGGCGGACCCTCGCCTTTTCTTAATTATGAGAACCCGAGGCGCCCGCCTTTGCATCTAGACAGGGGGCTTCGCCCCCTGGACCCCCGCCAGCTGGCTCGGGCCGCCTGCGGCGGACCCTCGCCTTTGTAAATTTTTTTTTTCTTTTTCATTACCACTTTGGGGTTAGTTTTATAAAGTTTTTATTTATTTTATATAAATTAACATATAGGTTTCTAGAACCCTATTGGGGGGGGTCCCCACCTGCTGGTGCCCCCACCCCTCACTTTCTCCCCCCGATGGTGTTGATTACCTTTCCTCTTCGTTGGTAGTTTCCCTCGCCTTTGCTTCTTACTAATGAAAAGAAAAGAATTACTACCTATTCCATTCCAGAGCCTGCTTGAGGATTTGTTTACATTCATGGAATACACAAATGAAAAGAATACATAAATATTTCTCTATACATTTCCTATGGGAGAAATCGTAACTTTAAAAATTAATAACTCAAAAAGTTATGGGAATTTTGGGATGAAAATAATTTTCCTGTAATCCCGAGAAGGTCCTCTTTATGCATAAAAAATTTCATTTCATATTTCCAACGGGAAGTTGCCTAAATAGAGCGTGACAGACAGACAGACAGACGGACATTAGTGAATTATATATATAGATTACTAATTAACTACTTAATCAAAAAATTCCAAACATGGATTTTTGGACTCAGAATATTTTTCTCTTTCGATCCCAACAATGGGGTGCGTGACACCTGGGACACCCTGTATATAAACATATTTATTTATACCTCTATATTTTGATCTATACCATCTTCTATACATACTTATTTATAAAGGGAGATAGTGAGTTTGTTTGTATGTAGGTAAGCTAAACTCAGAAGAGCAAATGCCCCCTGCCCCCCCCCCCCAAATGTTGTCCCTGTTTTGCAAATCCATCAATATTTTGTCCTTCCATCGCGAAAAGTTTAATCGACACTGAAATGTACAATATTTTTGTGTAGTGTGAGGTGTCCAGGAACATTCAATATTTTACACAAAAATATTTTTTCAGAAAATTTTGAGCGACATTTTTCCCAGTGTGAGAGGCCCATTAAATTTTTCAATTTAAAATTTCTGACAAGAGGCGGAACAAACCGAGCTTTGACGAATGTATACGGAAAATATTTTCTCAAAATTAGGATTAATACAATTATATACATCTTGTTAAATGTAATTAAACATAACTATAAACATGAATATAAAATAATTCACCTAATTTAAAATATTTCTCTTAAATTTGAATGAAAAAATTAATAATAAAAAAAATGAACTCGAATCCAAATAATTATCCGATTCATAAAGGTTAGAATTTGTCTTTATTTAAATGACTTTTTTTTTGATATTATATTTTTTGAATTTAATTTTAGGTCCTGTTTTACCATGTCTTTATTGTGATAATACATATATTAATATAGATTTTTTAACTAAACATATTCGAAAATGTAAAGATAACTTTATTAGTCATCTGTCAAAAATCCGAATGACTTCTATTAAAAAAGATCAAAAAGGTATAATTAAAACTCTCTTTTATAATAAGTTCTTTAATACATTTTAGTTGAACTGGAAGTAGATATATTTGAATGCCATTTGACTCAAATTAGATAAAAAATATTTAAATTATTAAATTAGAATCCCTTCTTCGTGATTATTACCGATAAAAATATTTTTCGAGATCCATTTATTTGAATAAGATATTAGTATCGAATATACCTCGATTCGGATTTAAATAGTCATAGATATATTAAACATGATTGTGAGTATGCTTTTTATTGTTGTGGGATGGCCCACGAGAAACCAACCCAGGATCTCCAGCCTTTTCGGGGTTGTGCTATCCATTGAAACAGCATGATACCCATGATTAGGGAGTATTTATAAAGATAGTATTTATTTCTATAATACCCCTATACTGTCTGATAAATTTCATATTTATTCCCCGAGCTTCATTTTATAGAAATTTTTATTTTTCTAAAAGAAGGTAACTAATTAAATTTTTAATAATTTTAATTTATTTATTAATAAAAATGGTTTGAAGGAACCAAAAAAATACAGTATACTCCCTTGTTTAGAAATGTTACTTATATATAAATAAATATATTGTTCTCTCAATTTCTAATATAATTTTTACTTTTAGATAATAAATGCGCAAAAGTATCAATAATAGAAACTGGTAATAAATATTTTTGCAAAATTTGCAAAAAAGGCTTTTGGAAAAAAAAATCTTGACAAACACCTTGCTATACATCAAGAGAAAGGTTTAAGCGTAAGGTGTTTTAAATGTGATATCTGCTCAAAAGGTTACACAAGAAAAGCCCACTTACAAGAGCATATGAAAAAGCATTCTGAGCAAAGGCCATTCTCTTGTTCGAAATGTGTAAAAAAATTTCCGACAAAATCTTGCTTAAGGAGTCACATGAAAACACACAGCAATGAAAGGCTCTTTCTATGCGATCATTGTCCAAAAACATTCAGAACCGACTATTCTTTAGAAGTGCATATACGTATTCACACTGATGAAAGACCGTATGTTTGCCAGATATGTGCTAAATCATTTCGGCAACAGGGGACTTTAACTGGACACATGAGAACTCACACAGGATTGCGACCTTTTATTTGCAATCTCTGTCCGAAAACTTATGCAGAAAAAAAAGCTCTTCAATCACATATCCGATCACATACTGGTGAACGACCTTTTGAATGTTCATTTTGTTTAAAACGTTTCGCACGTAGCGATACTTTAAAATTACATTTAAGATCTCATACTGGAGAAAAACCACATGAATGTCCGCATTGTTATCAACGATTTACACAACATTATTCTTTGAAAAGACATATGGTCACTCATACTGGTGAAAAATCGTATACTTGTCAATATTGTTCCAAAAAATTCACGCAAAAAGGTTCATTGTTGTATCATCTTCGAACACATACAGGTGAGAGACCATTTGTTTGTCAATATTGTAATAAAACATTTACGTTGAAATTTTATTTAAAATCCCATTTAAGAATACATACAGGGGAACGGCCTTATCAATGTTCAATTTGCAATAAGGCTTTTAAACAGCATAGCTCTTTAAGGGGACATATGCGTTTACATTAGAGTCCTTTAAAATATTAATATATTTATAATTGATGTTTTTATTATTCAAATAAATTATTTAAACAAAGAAGAAAACGTGTTCTTTTTTTAATAGGTTGTTCTTTAACTCTTACCCGTGTAATTCAATTTTCTTCCTTGTGAATTCCTCTATTTTCTAATTTAATTTATATTAACTCAAATAGAATGTAAATAGGCCAGTCAATATAGCGTTTAAGTTAACAAATTTGCGTGATGAGTTTGTGTTTGATAAGACAAAAATTGCCCCCCCCCCCTCCAGCTAAAGATTTCACCATTTATTTTTTTCCAAATATTTCATTTTACCGCGTGAGAGCCAAGGGCGGATACAGGGGGGGGGGGGGGTAAAGGGGGGGAATTACCCCCCTGAGATTTGAAAAAATACTTTTTTTCGAAAAAAAAATGTATTTTTAATGTAAAATTTTAAAAATTAATACTTAAAAATTTGATTTGTATTTATATTCTGGCAAACAAGTACAGAATGCGCCTTTAAATTACCGAAATTAAGAAAAAATTGTGTGCTGTGCGACTAGTCACACCTGATTCCCCCCCCCCCCCCCCCCGAGAAACACCTCTGGATCCGCCACTGGTGAAAGCGCGCGGCGGGAAATTCTTATTTGAAGTTTTAAACCCTTGTAGATTCCGAACGGGTAATCAGATCAGACTAAATTTGATGTCAATTTGTGCAGAAAGAAAAACTCTAAATGACTATATAAAAACAATCGCGATTAATAAACTCCAGAATCAATTTCTTTTGTTAAACCTCATTTTTTAAGTCAAAAAATTGCCATTTTTCCGGTGAAGAAAGTCATAAGCCTCGTTTTCGTTTTCTTCTTCATTATAAATGCTTTTAAAACTTAAACTAGGGCGAATTAATGTTCCATTCTCTACTATATGCTTTATAAGACATACAAGTGTTCATTTTTATAAAGAAAGTAATTAATTAAGTGGTTGATATACAGATTTGAGTCAAACTTTAATTTGTCAATATCTCGAAACTAATGTTTTGTGGCTTATGACTATCTTCCATTAAGCCCTTC
>JAKCPI010012484.1:0-19065 GCA_023213315.1 Euborellia annulipes
ACGCATAAAAATTAAAAGGTCGTAGAAAAGTAATAATAGAAGATGGAAAGTGGCTGTATTAGTTGATTTAAATGGTGAGAGGAGTCAGCCAAATTGGGAGCTTCTGAGTAAAATAAAACTCTTAAATTTTGAAACGTTTCGGCTATAATTTTATATTATCGCCTCAGAGCTAGAATGAACATTGGTACATAAGTAATCATTAGTACAGTCAATAAATCATATACTATGCACAAAATCATTTTACATATATCTTACAGTATAAAACTCAATGCATAGGCATCGAGTCTATATGCAGGGATTGTCCAGTTTAATTTGTATTTATACATACAGATTTAGCAGCACGCATAAAATATATAATGCGAGACAATGCCCACTGAGCGCTATAAATTTTTTTATTTTTTATTATTTACATATAAGTACGTATTCAGCATAAAAAAATTGTTTACATTTTATTTCCATTTGTTTACATTTTAAATTTTTGTTTACATTCATCAGAATGTAAATAAATGTGGCCATTTTTCTTAAATATGTAAAAAAGCCTATTTTAACCTCTCATTTTTTTGATAGTTGTATGTTTTGACGCGCCTCCAATTACGTCGTCATCATCATAAATATCTATCAGGTCACGGGACTTTTTTTTAAACGATTCTAGAGTCATGTGACACATCGATTTACATCTATTGTTCATTTCAAATCGAAACGATCAGATCGATCATTTCGAATCGAATAACGATCAGACACCAACATGGGCGTAACTAAGGGGTGCCGGGGGGGGGGGGGGCTCGCCCCTACTTAAACTCCCTGTTCAAGAAAAATTTGAAAATATGGGGCTTTCAGGCCCCCGGAGGGGAGATACATGGTCCCATGCCCCCCCCAGCCAGCCCTCACTAGTTACGCCCATGGACACCAAATAAAATGTATATTTGCTATTAAAATGTTTAATGTCAAGAAAATCCACAGTGAGAACGTTGTAAATTCTTTCCTACTTTTTCTCTTTAAAAAATACAGCATATGTCATTAGTAAATTTATTAACTTTTAACTATTTTAAATAGAATTTTGTTTTCGTTTTTTTTTTTTTTTTTTCAGGTATCGTTTATTCCTGGGAATGTCACGAACGTCTGCCCGTTTGTTCTTTACGAATTTTATTCTCACGTTTTCTCGATATCCACAACACCGCCATCGCCAAATTTATTGGCATATTTTGCTAAAATCATGGCGATAATGAAGATAAAAATCGTTTATTAATATTGGCCAAGGTAAGAAGAAGAAGAAGGGAACAAAATATAAAAAGAATTTCAACTGATAAGGGCTCTGTTTGAAATAGAATGGAGCAATCGAAACAATGGACCGTATCCAGGGAATTTGGACAAATTGCATCTCGGATCTTTAGAAAAAATAGTTGCAATTTGTTAGTAATAATTTAAAAGATGTATGCATATCTGAAAGCCTAAGTTTGTTGCGTGAGCCCTATTCTGCCCCCCCCCCAATTGTCAACCCCTCCTAGTCTCGGCCACGGGGAGAGGGGGGGGGAAGAACAAAGTAATTAATCTTTATCTCTTTTTTAAGTAAAATTTTTTATCTACCTTTACCTAGAGAAATTCCCATCGACTTTTTGATTAATCCGGGAACGAACCCCTTGCACTTTTCTAGGGTTTAATTTTATTTTTGTTGTGGTTGCCCTACGCATTCTTATCGTATAGTGACTATATTAACTGTTATCTTTTAACAATGCATTCTTTATTTGTTTATAAACAATGTAATTATGAATTTAATTGTTTTCCCATTATTAATATAATTTTATTTCCTTGTGTGCTCTGTTTTTTTAGGATTCAACGAAATATGAGGATTGGCGCCATTGGCGTTGCCTCATCTGCTAGAGGTTCTCGAAGAATTCCAGTCGGTTCGACCCTCAGCTGCGCTCTTAGTTGGCCAATTATCAACGCTACAGCCACGCTTTTATTCAATCTCGTCAGCTCCTGCTGCCTTCCCAGGACAAGTGCATATCACTTGTGCCGTTGTCCAATACAATACACAAGGTATTCGAGAATATTAGTTCACAAAATATTCTTCCTTTAATCCTCCGTAGAAATAATCTACGTATTTTGGTTTAATTTTTATTTGTTTCAAGAATTTTCTTTCTTTTTATCATCCACTGACTTATTAATTAATAGCACTGGCCTGCAAAATGAAATTTTTTTTTCAGCTGAATGGAATCTTTTTATAAATTATACTATTATAAGAAATTATAAGAAACAGTCAAAAAATCCCATTCAGTTTTTTTCATGCACACCAGTGTGATTAAAGGGAAATCTAAAAAAAAACTCGACATCGAATTTTTGACATGAATCAAATACTTTCTCTATATATATATTTCATAATATAAACATGGGCGTACCCAGCGAGGGGCAGGGCAGCCCCCCGTAGAAGCAAGAAAAAAAAAGGGCTCGTGGCTAATTGGATAAGCTGCGGATTACGAATCTACCCATTGCCCACCCAACTCGGGTTCAAATCCCACTTGCCATGAAAATTTTTCAAACATTGCCAATGTCTCCTCCGTCTCTCTGTAATTGGAGTTTGTCTCTGTTGAGAGATGTAGAAATAAAAAAAAATAAATAAAAAAATTAAATGTTTATAAGGTGATGAAACGAAACAAAATTAGGTAGGGCGATGCCGACGTGGATTCGTTAGAACTCGAGGGTTTTTATGCCTTTAATTCGAAGGCTTTTCCCATCTATGTAAAAAAAAAGATGTCACAATCTACCACCATGGTCTGTCCCCTCCCCTGGACTGGCCCCCTCTAGATTCGATCCTGGGTACGCCCTTGAATATATACATATTATAGGGTAAGAGAAAGTAATAAAAATTCTATTCCATTTTCTTGGCTCTTAAGTTCAGCCTGTAAGATAGGCAACCAACTCTCATTGACCTCTTCTTTTTGCATATCTTTCAGGCGGAAGTATATAGCAATACATATTATATAGTATATCCGGTAGTAGTATAGTTATAATATAAAGCGCTAGCGGCTAACTTCCTGTCCCTGTGTGTATGGGCCTGTCAGGGCGCTGATTGGCTAGAGTTACAGAAAGTAGAGCGGAGAGGGAAATTTGAAACATTAAGAAAGGGGGTTCAGGGGGGCGTGTCCTTCGGCGGGCTTTACCACTTGTATAGTTATAAATAAATAGAATGCTGCCAGGTTTCTTTTTGAACTTTGATAATAAATTGCAACAGGTGGCGAGGGGGCTCTCCATTACGGCGTTTGTTCCAATTACCTTAAACAAGTGGCAGAGAGCGAGCTCGTTTATTGTTTTGTAAGAAGGTATGTACAACAAAAAAAATAAGATTTTTTTTTTTGCATTAGCCTAATTAATAAATGTTGAAATATTTTAGTGCGCCGAATTTCCATTTACCCCAAGATAGTTCTCAGCCGATAATCCTAGTTGGCCCTGGCACGGGCATTGCGCCCTTCCGGGGATTCTGGCAACATCGAATGCACGATATTAGCAATAGAAATCAAACACAAGGTTTGTTTTATTTATTTTTCTCTCTTTCTATTTATTTTTTTTATTTTCCTTTTTTTTTTTAGCAAAAACAGGAAATATTTGGTTGTTTTTTGGTTGTCGACAAAAAGATCTTGATTTATATCGTGATGAAAAATTGGACATGCAACAAACAGGTGTCCTTGATCGGGTGTTTTTGGCCCTGTCCAGGGAGCACGAAATCCCAAAGGTGCAAATAAATACAAGTTCTTGCAAACAATTCTCTTGAAATGACGAGTTGTTGTTTTTTCAGACATACGTTCAAGATCTGATGCTCAGCGAGTCCGTGTCCGTCTATCAGAAATTAGTTCTTGAAGGGGGCCATTTTTATGTGTGCGGGGATTGCACTATGGCCGAGCATGTCTACCAAACGCTACGGAAAATTATTAAAATACATGGCAATATGAACGACCAAGAAGTAGAAACGTTTATGCTACGATTTCGGGTAAGAGTTATACATTTATAAAATAATTAAAAGCTTTCCATTTAATATACGATCGTATTAGAGATTTAAATCCAAAATCACCAAAATAGGATTTATCAAAATCAGGGGCGTATATCGTCTCCTGCAACACGTAGTGGCGTATCTCAGTTTCTATCATTTTTCAGGAGAGCTGTTTATAGTTCGTGTTGTTATATTAAATGTATAGATACGCAAAACCAAAAAACCTAAATTATACGAAAAAAAAACTGGAAATACAGATTCATCACTTTGTGATAATGTAAAGAAGGCCAGGACACGGCCATACCCGTTATATCTCAATTTTTGATTTTTTTGAGATACGTCACTACTTGATGCAAGCGACGATATAAAGGGGGCCGAGAGCCCCCCCCCGAAATTTTTCAAATCCAAATAGATATACACGGGTGTCAATATGAATATTTATTTATAATAGTAAAAGAAATGAATCTATGGTTTTATCTTTTTTATTATAATCAGTACTCACGCTGTTGTTTTGATCCCGATAGGAATCATCTTCAGAGCATGGAGGCTCGTCATAATATATTTGTAGGATTTTTCATATATTCCAATCTCGTGACAATATACATAATATATAGCATGTATATTGTCACGAAATTGGAATAGGCCTATATGAAAAATCCTACACATACGTATATTATGACCAGCCTTCATACTCTGAAGATGTTCCCTATCGGGATCGAAATATCAAAGTGAGTGCTGAATATAATAAAAAAGAAAAAGCCATAGCTTCATTTCTTTTACTATTATAATTAAACAAACAGCTATAAACTACCTTGAAGTGAATATTTAATTTAGAAAAAACGAGTGAAATTTCCCGTAGGACGGAAAAATTGCGCCTCTCAAAAAAAAGGTAAAATTCTTTAAAATTTTCCGCCCGGTGGAAAAGAGGCGGAAAAAATTTCTCTAATTCATAGTGAATAGTCACTATTTTAAGATGTGCAAAGTAGACCACCCGTAAATAGTGGATACCCACTTTTTCAATTAGTGAATTTTTCACAAATGAAAAAGTGAATTTTTAAAAAATAATGACCAAAAAAAAAGAAACGTTTAAGATATATGAAGGTGTGATGACACCGGGACCTAACTTGTGTTTACTGACTCGAGTTCTAGCCGAACCCACTTAAACTTGACTTACTCTTACTTCTCTGTCATTTGGTATATAAGTATGTCGCTGGTGGTAACAATGTTTTTTACTTGAATGTTACTATATTCCTTCCCAGCAATTTATTTCTAAATAAACTTATTAAAACTAATTATCGTTATATCAAGAAATATATTTACTAAATTTTAAGTAAAAATATTTCTTAATTGACTATTTAAAAATAATATTTTATTAATTTAAAAAAATTTGGAATCTATTTGTTTTGACTTAACATATATTTCCTGCAATTTTTAACAAAAAATACAAGTTATCTCAATATTATTATTTATTTGTATTATTATTACTTAAATAAAGCCTTATATTGCCAAAAATGTCTTTATTAAGGAACCGATCAAACAGCTGGTCGGCCATGTTGGCTTCTCAGACAGCCGGAATTGAATGAACTACTTTTTGAATTAGTAAAAAATAACTAATCTAAAAGTAACCAATAAACTTACTAAATATATTAGTAGATTCTACTCAAAATGACTAAATTTGATGTAATTTCCTTACCTACTATTTGAATAAGTAAAAATTCTACTAATTCGTTTTAAGAGAGTAATTTCTTCATATAGAAAATACTTAGAACTCAGGTATTTGAAATAAATTCTTTTGTTGTCCCTAGGATGAAAATCGCTATCACGAAGACATTTTTGGAATCACATTGCGTACCGCCGAAGTGCATAGTCGATCACGAGAGTCAGCAAGAATCCGAATGGCGTCTGAAGGACCATCAATTATCTAGTATTAATTTTTTATTTTTATTTTTTTCTCTCTTCGTCTCTTTCCTTTTTAACTAATCTAAGATTAGATTCTTTTTTTTTTTACTTAACCAATGCCTTTTCTGCTTAGCTATATAAAAGAAAAACAGTGAGAGGATTCACGTAAAAAAAAACATAAAAAGAAATATACAGAGTGTTTAAATGTATTTTTAAAAATTATTTAGAGTATGTCATGACAATGCTACATTTTCTCTTTAAACTTTTTCAAATTTAATAGAATAATGTATTTTTGAAATATTCAAGCTTTTAATATATATATTTATATAATACTATAATCTTGTATGAAATGCAATAACTCATAACTTAGAGGGAATTCTTACGTTTAAGTATTCGCTCTAATGTCCGGATAATCGAGTTGTAAAACCCCCGGGGCGTAGCCAGGGGAGGGGATATTGGAATCCTAACTACCCCTTCCCCTCGGATATCTTTAAAAATTATAAATAAAGAGAAAAAGGATGTGTTAAAATTGTAAATAATATTATAATATTCTTGAATATTTATTCATTTGGGAGCGGGATTACCCCTCGGATCATCCGGGCACCACCCGAGAAAATATGCTGAAAGATCTCCTTTTGTCATTGCATTATAAAATTGACACTGTTCATAGACGACATCAGATCAGGCGGTTTCAGAAGATTTTTTAAACAATTGGACAAAATAATTTGATGTTATATATTTGAAATTAAAAATAAATAGCCAAATGTTAAATTTGATTTAATAACCATTCATTTTTAAGGGGTTTCAGTAGTATAGATGTTACGCATGTTTATCCCGATAGGCGTTGTGTCTTCAAAAGTAAGCAAAAAAAAAAAAAAAAAAAAAAAACATCTAATACGAAAATTTGCCAAGAGAATGTCAGAATGGTAGCTAATAATTTAATGCATTTGATTGATTTTCATTGCTGTTATTATATATTATGTATCTTTTATAAAAGCATATAGATATAGGCCAGATATTAGGCTAATACTATATCAGCTGTTAGACTGGCCCGCCATCTTTTGCAAGAGTGCTCAACTATTTGACACATAATTTTTAAAGATATCTACCAATCTTATTTTAAAATTTTCTTAATTAATATGTGATTAATAATAACAATAAATTCATTTTTAAATTTAAAAAAAATTTAAAATTATTGGGGCAGATGGTTTGCTGTATTTGCTTGAAAAGATAAAAAATTAATTTCCTTTTATTTTTTAATAAGTCATTAACAGTAGCGCCAACCAGGGGGAGGGGTTAGGGTTTTAACCCTAAATTTAAAATATATTATACCAGGCATGGGCGTACCCAGCGAGGGGCAGCTGCCCCCCCCCCTAGAAGCAACAAAAAAAAAAATTAAATGCTTATAAAGTGATGAAACGAAACAAAATTGGTGGTTGGCGACGGGGAATGATTCTTTTTGTTAGAACTCGAGGGTTATTAGGCCTTTAATTCGAAGGCTTTACCCCTCTATATAAAAAATAGCTATGTCACAATCTGGACGACCATGATCTGCCCCCCCCTGACGACCATGATCTGACCATGCCCCCCTAGATTTGATCCTGGGTACGCCCATGATACCAGGTATACATTACAAATAGAAAAGAAAAAATAGCAGCCTGTCTTTTATTTAAAAAAAAAAATGCTTTTATAAAATAAAAGAGTGTGGATGCAGTCCAATAATTATAAAAAGAATAACGCTAACTCGTAGTTTATTTCTTGGACAGGTTTAACTGATGGTATGTATATATAATCAAAAAATTATTAAAATTTTAATAATTTAACAGTAATGCATCTGTCAAGATCTAATAAATTAATAAAATTTTAATAATTTTTGATTATATATATTAATTTATTAGATATAATAGAAGACTAATTGAATTTTTGAGACGTTTCGAAAATTTTAATCTTCTTTAGGGCCGAAACTTTTCAGGGGGGGGGGAGTTCGGAGGATCCGAGAGGTAGTATTAATTTTTAATAATCTATGAAACAGATTATTTTTTTAAATGTAAATAAAAGACTTTTAGAACGTGATTTCCTCCTTCTGAGCGAATTCTTAAACGTAACTTTTGAAGTTATAATTTTGATGATTTTCTCAATAAAACAAGAAAAAATTGTATTATTTATTTATTCAATAAGAATTTACTATTCCATGTTATATTCTGGCTATTGTTGGTTTAATACTGAGACATTGTTGTAAGGTGCCATTCAAGTATTACGTAATCTCTGTATCAGTCCAAAGTCTACGCTCTAGCAGTGCATGCCGCTAGCTACTTCGACATATAACGGTTTTTCGAAACTCGTCCCTTGAGCTATGAAGAGTCTTATAATAAACAATTCAGAATGAAAAATTTTATTTTAATAAATTTTTTTTTTGTTTTTCATGAAAAATTTAGGGTTAGAGAGAATGACGTCCGAGTTTCGGGAGAAATTTAACTCCCCATCTTGAGACTTACAATATTGTTTGAAGTTATGGAGTTGGTCAAAATGTATCATCTTGCTTTATTAATGAATTTCTACGGTCCTGTTTAATGGAAGAGGATGCAGCCAAATAATAGAGCCTCTATTCAGTAGCTGAACACTCTTTATTGGGACGTTTCGGCTAGGATCTACCCTGCCATCTTCAGCCTTCAAAGAGCATATTTATATTTTTCATATATAAATAGAGTTGTCATGATTTAACAATACAAGTTGATTGCATTATAGGTCCAATGAATGTAATATTTTCTTAAATACCAACAAGTGATAGCATGAAGATTGAGCTTATAATGATATTGATGATCATTATAAGCTCAATCTTCATGCTATCACTTGTTGGTATTTAAGAAAATATTACATTCATTGGCCTATAATGCAATCAACTTGTATTGTTAAATCATGACAACTCTATTTATATATGAAAAATATAAATATGTCTTTGAAGGCGAAGATGGCAGGGTAGATCCTAGCCGAAACGTCCCAATAAGAGTGTTCGTTACTGAATAGAGGCTCTATTATTTGGCTGCATTCTCTTTCCATTAAACATATCAGCTACAGCCACGTTCTATTATTCAATTTCTACGGTCCTGTTGTTCCTAAGGGCCAGTTGCATCAGTTAGGGGGAGCTTCTTAACCCCGGGCTAAATGTGTTTTTTTTTTTATAGTGCAGAAACCCACTCCAGTTTTATTTTTATAGTAAAATATATAAGGCATTTCATCATTTTATTGTTAAAAGAAGTATATATATTTGTTATTTTTCCTTAGATTTTACTTCTTTTATCAATAAAATGATAAAATGCCGTATATTTTACTATAGATTATAGGCTAGGGCCCGCTTGCATCAGATCTCGTCGCCATTTTTAGCCCAGAGTTAACCTCACTTTTGAGTAATTTCTACTAGATAAATGGTGAATTGGAGCCAAGGTCTGGGCTAAAGTTAGCCCAGGCCCAAAGTCGGGGCTAAGATTTAGCCCTCGGGTGACACGTATTATCAACACAAGCATCCTAACTTCACGAATATAAATATAAAAAATAATATAAATGCAATCTGGAATCTACCGTTTTTTTTTTTGTTATTATTCATTTTATGTCAGTCAGGATTATACTCGTATATCTAGGATATATAGCAAGTTGTTGAATATTCTCCCAACTTCAGCTAACGCATTGCACATGTCTTGTTAATAAAACTATTTGTCTTCAATTGAATGCAAATTGATATTAAATATTTATATATAAATATCTTGAGTTGATATTACTTCTTGTCAGGTGAAAATAAAAGGTATATTTCTTTTTGAAATTATCTTTATTTGAGCCACACAGCTGGCAATTTGTCAAAATAGTTGTGAAGATTGGAACAATTGACAAATTGTTATGTGAACACTAATAAATCTTGTTTATTTTTTTTGAAAATTTTTAAATTTTGGCAAAAAAAAATTAATTAATTATTTTAATTTATAATATTTATTAAAATTATGGATAATAATAGAGGCGAGCGTGGCTTATCGGATAAGCTGAGGTTAGTAATACGAGGTAAAATGTCACTCGAGTTCGAACCCAACTTGCCGAAAAAATTCAACCAAAGACGAACGTCTCTGCTGGAGCAAAAGGGAGTACACATCCCCTCCAATTCCAGGCACCTAGGGCCTGAGGGATGGACATAGGAATTCAGGGGTAAAACATCACCCGAATTCGAACCATTCCTAGATCGGGGGAGCACAATAGATCTGATCTAGAAGGTCGCAGTCCAAAGAGAAGCCCCAGAACAACTAATCAATCAATCAAATGGGTAATAATATCAATTTTTATTTTTAAAATAATTTTTATAAGATGTCTCTATGAAGTTGCTACTTTCACAAACAGAACAGGATTTGACCCCGGAAGAGGGTTTCTGCACTACAAAAAATTTATCCCATGGTCTACAAGCTCCCCCTAACTGATGCAATCGAACCTAAGGGTCGAATGGAAAAAAATATGAAGAGAGAGGACAAGGCCAAAAATTTGCTTGCGTCATACTTGAATGGCGTTATTGAGTTTGATCCCATTAAAAAGATTTCAACTTGTTTCTGTGCGCACCAGAATGGAAGCATTTTTAATAAATATAATAATAATAAGAATATTAATAATAATGAGTCAATTGATATGTGTAAATGGGTTACACTGAATAAATATAAGATATAAAAGTTTTTCTCTTTACCTCTCGTTGTATAAACTATAAGCTATTGTTATCTATTAATAAAGAAAATTCAATTTTTGCCTTTATAAAAGGAGTAGGCCCTATATTTTAATTTTACTTTTTATTTATATATATATAAAATCTTTAAAAAGATTTCTTTGTTTTTGGCACAATTGTAGAATATGGGAACATTGATAATATAACTTTTTATTAGAAAAAAATTGGTGTCATGCCATATTTTCTCGGAATCAAAATCAGCTTGCACAAGCATGATTGTGCTTGTACCAGCATGCACAAATTCCCTTCGACACAAGCATAGCTTATTCTGAAAATTAACCTAAAAATGTCAAACTGGGAAGGTTATTTATTCGAAGGTAACAAGAAATACTCACTTGCTTTAAACAGAGACACAATAAATATTAATATTTAAATTGAAATTTTAAATGAATTAATATATATTAAATAAATATCAAATATCAAAAACAACAATCGCAATTTTTTTTTCTATTGTGACGTCTCTCTGAAAGTCTGACACGTCTCTAACCAAATTAATGTTCCCGTTTTCTACACCTGTGCCATTGTTTGTTATTTTATTTTTAGTAACACTCTGTATATATAAAATTTAAAAAAAAAATTTTTTATTCATAAAATTTTTGAATTTTAAAATATAGAATCAAAATATAAATAGAATTTTAATAAACAAAAAAAAAAAAAATCTAAGTATTACGATACAATTTTAAATATAAAAAAATTAACCTATTTTTTTTAATAAATAAATAAATAAATGTTAAATGGTCAAGAGTGGTATGGACAAATGTCAAGGATCGCTTCTTTTATTTGTAATTGGGGAGGGGAAAGGGAGGGGAGGGGAATTTACCAAAGAGGTCTTTGCGAGTGGGCTCCCTCCCCTCCCCCTCCCCCTAAAGTCTGTCCATTTCACTCAAAAATGATTTTATTTTGTCGCATGATTAAATCGATTATTTTTATTCAAATTTTATGTACTTTCTAACATTATTAAATAAATAATTTAGTTTTTATTTTATTTATATTTCATTTAAGATTTTGCCTGGTGAAAATTTTTATATTTAATTTGCTGAATATCTCCTCAAACGGACCTTAGTTAGAAATCTAGAAATTTGTCGATGTATTAAGACTCTACAGGAGGCAAAGGTGTTCGCATGTTTTTGCCGATAAGATGGCGTTAGGAGTCTTAAAAGTTTAGCCAAAAAGCCCAACTATTTCTAAAATTTGCCAACAGATGGCAGGATGGTAGCGCTATATTTAATCGATTAATTTTCGTTGATCTTTTAATAATGAATTGTTTATTAATATTATTATACTGTATATCATTTATAACAGTATAAAAATATATAAATAAAAGCTTATCAGTGATCTGATGTTAGAATAGTCTGCCATCTTTTGCAAGAGTTTTGAACTATTTGGTTATTAATTGTTAAATAAATATGAAATTTATTTTTGACTTTGTTGAATTATTATTGGTTAGATATTAATGATTTTTACATTTTTAGATTTAAAAAAAAATTAAAATTTTCATAATAGATTTTTTTTTGCATTTGCTATAAATATAAAACAAATAATTTTTAATTAATCGTAATTAAAAAAAGTATTCTATTATGTAAAATGCTCACGAATTTAAATCTTTTTAAAAAAACGCATAAAAAATACTTTAAAATGCCTCATCATTTTACATCTACACTGAAAACCGAAGTCCTACAGTACTGAGTGAATGCTTATAAACAACAACAACGCCCTAAGTAAGTTAAATATCTTCTTTTTTTTTATAATAAGGAGCTGACAATCTTAATAGAACTTATTCTAATCGTTAATAAATTTAAAATAAATAAGTTAACAAATACTCAAGATTGGATTCTGAACCAGAAAGCTTGAATTCTAAGATAAAAACACTTAATTCCATGATGCTAATATTTTCACTCAGCTTCCTACATCAGTGATTGCCAAACGGTGTGCCGCGGCACCCAAGGGTGCCGCGAGAATGACTAAGGGGTGCCGCGTGATATTTAAGAAAAATAATATTAATAATAAAGAGGCTGAAAAAATAAAGTAAAAATTGTTGTCAGGACGACAGAAATTATTTATAGGACGGTAAAAGTTTCGTTTCCATTAAAAAAGGGTAAAATGATTTTAACGGGAGGTTAAAAATTTCCCGGAGGGCGGAAAAAAAAAGGAAGGGTGTCCCTAGTGTGTAATGTTATTCCCAACGCACCTTTGGGGTGCCGTGGACTTCAAAAGATTGGGAAACATCTTTAAAAAAAAATCTCAATTTCGAATTTATGACATGATCGCAAAACTTTCTCGCTATATATTACATATATAGGTAAGAGAAAGTAATAATTGAAACGTTCCTTATAAATAGGCATAAAAAATAACTGCTCTGTTTAGATTTTGCATAATCATAGGGCGCTGTTGATTGGTGGCGCCACACGTGACGATTGAGGAAACTTCTTCTGATACCTCTGCTGAGGGAGGTAAACTCAAATTTTATTTAATGTTCTAAACCAGCGGTTCCCAACCCGTGGGCTGCGGACTGATTGGAACTGGGCCGCGGACGTCTAAGAAAAGATAAAAATTACATATATTTATATAAAATTATTAGGCCCAACAACCAGTTTCCGCCCGCCGTCCCCCCCCCTTTCCACCCCCCACCCCCAGGGGGGGGGGGGGGGGGGGGGATTACCCCCCCCCCCGAAATTTGAAAAAAATACCTTTTTTTTGCAAAAGAATTTATTTTTCACGTAAAATTTTAAAAATTAATACTTAAAAATTTGATTTGTATTTATATTCTGGCAAACAAGTACAGAATGCGCCTTTAAATTACTGAAATTAAGAAAAAATAGTGTGCTGTGCGACGAGTCACTCCAAATTACCCCCCCCCCCAGAGAAACACCTCTGGATCCACCCTTGGCCGAAACCAGGATTTTTGGCCGAAACCGTAACCGAAACAGAATATTCGGTCGGTTCCTAAAAATTATATATGGTATATACACTGGGCCTCAGAGTTTTTTTACGGAAAAAGTGGCCCGCACATAAAAAAAGGTTGGGAACCACTGTTCTAAACATCTAACTCGAAAATCAGAGTTGCCAAGTTATTTACAAATGAGTAATTTACGCGTAAATTACTACCTTGTAAATAACTAGGTGGTCGTAAATAACTGTAAAAACCCAACTGCCTGAAAAAAAAAAAACAGGTTAAAAGCTTTCATTTCATATTTTTTTGTTTTAGAACATTTAAGATGTTGTTTTCTTTTTATTTAGTGAATAATATAATCAAAATGTTAAAAAAATAATTAAAAAATGAAATTCAAAAATTAAATATGGTGACCTAACCTACAACTGTCATTTCATTTGTGAGTATATTTATTAAAATCTTTAATTAATTAATATCAGATAATTAAATATAACAAGAAGACAAGAAAAAGTAGGAAAAACTATACTATTTAATTTTATATTAATTAGATCTTCCAAGAAGCATTTTATATGGCTAAAAAAGAAAAAAACAAAATTTGGATTTAAACTTTTAGTCATCTTCTTTTTGATTATAATAAAATTATCTAAAAAAAGGAAGATAAAATGTCAAATTAATAAGTATGAATGCACTGAATCTTGTTTTTGTTGGAATTTGATGAATTTATTTGAGTTTACTTTCTCGAGGGGTTCGCGCATGCGCACCCGAGTTATTTACGTAAAAAAAAAATAATAATTTCATTTCGGTGTGTATATATATATATTTTTTTTTCCTTTAATAGTGTTACAAATTTTTATTCATCCATGTATACATAAAATCATTTTTCACAAAACATAAATTCACCCTTTTTTTTTTTTTTTTTGTTTCCTTCAAAGGAATTAATTATTATAATAATAATAATAGTATATGGGTTTGAAACAGATAAATCTATAACAAATATTTTTACATTATTATATTAATTTTTAAAATTAAATACAGTACAAAAAATATTTACATTTTTTTTTTTTTTAGAAGTTTGTACATAGTGAAATAGTTTATTAAAAAGGGAATCTGGTGATTTTTTTTTTTGTTTTTTTTTTATAAAAAAGAAATTGAAAAACTTAGCTAAAAAAGAGAATGTGTGTGTGTGTGTGTATATATATGTAGTAAGGGTCTGCGATTGATTTTTGAAAATCATTGATTATTTTGAAACAAAAGAAAACATCGATCATTCAATCCGAAATCTATGATACTTTTTTTTCATTTTATTGATGGTGTTGAGGGGCAATAAATAACATAACAATAATCGCGAGTCAAAATAAAATTCCTGCTACGACTTTATTTCAAAATTCATTATTAAAATATTAAGCCTATTATTATATGCAAAAAAAAAGTTAAAAATAGTATCTAACAGGAACAGCCAGGCAGCTTGGAATATTAAAGTAATATTGCGTTCCTCCAACCCACATAGCACAAAATATTGCAGCAATGTTGGAGAAATATTGCGAATCTTGCATAAATTGCCAATTAATATTGCATCAATATTGCAAATCTTGAAATATTGGCAATATTGCACGGCAATATTCCTATGTCCGCCTTTTTGCAACATTGCAGAAATATTGCACAATGGCTGCAATATTGTCAATATTGAGCAAGATTGGCAGTATTGCTGCAACATTCCAGCAATATTTTGTGGGAAGTTACAAAGAGGCGGACATAGCAATGTTGCTGTAAGGTTTAATATCCAGACAGCTTCGAATATTACACTGCGATATTGTGCAAGATTTAGCAATATTCCAAGCTCTCTGGGTATTAATCCTTACATGAGCGTACAGCATCATTAATGTAATATTCCCATGTCTGCCTCTTTGTAACTTGGAGGAATATTGCGGCAATGTTGCTGTTTGCGCTGCAATTTTGTGAAAGATTTGCAATATTCCATTCCAAGCTGTCTGGACAGGTGAATGTAGGCAGCCAGCCAGCATGAATTAAAAAAACTATTTAAAAAATAACGTCGACGTTTCGGGAACGCAATGCTCCCATCTTCAGGACGATAAATTGTCAATGTCGCCTTTAGATTGATGCATTTCGGCATATACCATTAGAATTGCATCAAGTGCCTGTGCTGCATTTTTTTGAAACTGATGTGATGTTTCGGACCCATTTGATAAAAAAATACAGCACATGCACCTAATGCAATTCTAATGGTATATGCAAATTTTATCTTATATTTTTCTATGATCCAAAATGCATCAATCTAAAGGCGACATTAACAATTTATCGTCTTGAAGATGGAAGCGTTGCGTTCCCGAAACGTCGACGTTATTTTTTAAATAGTTTTTTTTTTATTTCATGCTGGCTGCCTACATTCACCTGTTCTTCTTAATTATCACTCAACCATCGAATTTCTTCTTAAAAATAGTATCAGAGATTTCCGATTTTCTGGAACAATCGATATTGCACAGCCCTAATTATTAATAAAAAGTTATGAGAGAGAGAAAGGGAAGATGACCAACAAATTTTCAATGGGGGGGGATTTTAATAATAAGACTAGACATGAGCGAAAGAGAGAGAAAAAAAATTGTTTTTTTTTATATATATTTTGCAGCTCTAAACAAGAGAAACTTCATAGTCTCGTGCGCTGCAATCTTTTTTTTTTCATTATTCACGTTTATTTTTTTCTCAATCACTTGATCGAACCAGACACGCATGCTGAGAGTTTATTTTTTTATAAAGGGTGTGATATATTTTTAATTAAATCCAAAAATATACGGCAAATGTTATGATTTTTGATTAAAAATTAATTCTGGTTAAATTTTTTGATGTATAACATTATATTTAATATAAGTGGAATCCGGCAGGCAGGGGCGTATATAGACATTTTTTCGGGGGGGGGGGGGGCGAACTCATTTTTTAAATCCCCTCCCCCCATACACAAAAATATTTTTAAAATACAGGATATATCTCAGCCCCTAGGGGCCCAGGGCATCCTCTCAAAAACAAATTTTTATTATCAAAGACAATGTGGAGGAAGGCCCTAATAAAGATTGAAGACGATATAAAACAAGACTTCTATCGGCCCGAATTATTTGTTTTTCCTCTGTCGACGTTTCGGGGACTAAACGAAGGCCGAAACAAGATTTTTTAGAGGGGGGCAAAATTTAATTTGCCGCTCCCTCCTTAAAATTTTCTATACAAAATTCATATCATTTTACCTTTTTTTAGTAAATCTTTCTTTAATTGCCGCCCCCCTGATATCTGCCGCCCGGGGCACACGCACCCACTGCCCCCCCCCCCCCCCCCCCCTAGATCCGGCCCTGACTAAACGTCACCCATCTTCAGGACCTATATCACAAGTAATACATATAATCAGAATTATTAGCATAATTTTTTTTCTTTTTTATATAATACACATCAAACACAGGTCGGCCAGATGCGACCGAAACGTCAAATTCATCGCCGAAGCCACTACCAATCATCAAAATTTTAATTCCTTTTATTTTATTTTTTTAAATATTTTTCAAATGATTTTTTTTTAATAAATTATAATTTTTTTTTTTAAATTTTGCGAGCAGATTCTCTCCCTGATTACGTCCCCATTCCTTTTTCAAAAACGTTGTGTGGTGCCTGCCTCCTTCAGTAAAATAAAAAAGAGGCAGCGCTAAGAATTTTTTAACACCTTTGTAAGTAGATTTATAATGCCTTTCTGTCTGTTGAGTGTGAGTGATGTGTATTATATAAAAAAGAAAAAAATAATGCTAATAATTCTGATTATATGTATTGTTTGTGATATAAGTCCTGATGATGGGTGACGTTTAGTCCCCGAAGCGTCGACAGAGGAAAAATTAATAATTCGGGCCGTTAGAAGTCTTGTTTTATTTCGTCTTCAAATTTTTATTAAATAACGAAATTCTTTCCGCCCTGGGGGAAATTTTTTTCCCCTTCCGTGAAAATCATTTTAGGGAGCCGAAATTTTTTCCGTCTCTTTTCCAACGAGCGGTAAATTTTTTCTTATTTTTCTGCCCTGTGGGAATTTTTTTTTTTTTTACGGAACTAAATTTAGTCGCCCTGCGGAAAATATTTTGCCTCTCCGTGAAAATTATTTTACTCTTTTTTTGGGGAGACGAAATTTTTTCCGTCCTGCAGGAAAGGCGGACAAAAAATATTCGCTTGGTTCCTTCATGCGAAATATCGTACAATTATTATACTTTTTTTCAATAGAAATATTTCTGTGTTTAATTAAAAATGTATAAATTACAAACACCCTTTATACATATACAGTATATATATATATATATTTAATAAAATAAAATTAAAAAAAAAAGTAAATTAAACATATTCATATATTAATTTTTATTTGCACTAGAAAATATGTAAATAATTGCAAAAAATGACTTGATGATAAATGTATACATCCAGTAAGGATCAGAACTAAACCGAGCTGTTTTTTTACCCTTGATTGATTGATACAAAGGATTTTTGCACAAGTATAAGCGAAGATGACGGTTCAATTGCGATCCTTACTCTGTATACAGTATTTATATAAAAATTATTCTTAAATGGTTATATACTTTATCTAATAATTAATTATATATATATTAACATAAAAGAGAAAAAATTTGATATTTTTATTTTGCATATTCAATGAAGTAAGGAGATGAATTTTAATGCACAAGAGAGAAATAAAAATTGACAAAGAAACGAACTTGGAAGTGAAAGTGAGCTTTGTTTTATTTAATTATGATAAGTAAATTCTAAGATAAAAGAATCAATGACTAATGTTTATTTAAAAGCCTGGACGATTTGATGGCATGGAAAATAAAAGCAGCAAATTGATTTGTTCCATGCATCTTTGTTGCAAAACGCCGCCTGGGTTTGATGCAAATTAAAAATATCATTTTTTTTTTTTATAATTGACCCAAAATGGTTTATTTATTTAAGAAAATTATTAAAAGAATGAATTCTGAAATTCTTCATATATTAAAAAATGAGAAAAGTATCAAAAATTACTTTTTAATTGAAACAGTATATACAAACAAATACTCAACTCTCAAAAGTTCCGAATTGTGAGGCATAAAATTATAAACGTGTATATATAGAGAGTTGATGGCAGCCAGGAAAAACAAAATCAGTTAAAAATAAGATAGATTTTTTAAAATTGATTGCCGACGATTCGGACGCAAGTCGCGACCTTCCTCAGGACAATCAATCAAATACAGATGGACGTATTTTTAACGAAAATTGAAATCGCGTATGGATTGACTGCAAATTTTTTTCTACTGTTGAAATTGTATTATTCTATTCACGATTTTAATTTGTTTTTAATCTGTATTTGATTGATTGTCCTGAGGAAGGACGCGACTGGCGTCCGAAACGTCGACAATCATATAAAAAAAAAATTGATTTGATTTTTATATATTATATTAAGTTAAAAAGCCATATTAAAATATTTTATAATATGCCAGGAGATTAAATAAATTTAATTTTTATTCGCCGATGTTTCGGTCGCTA
>JAKCPI010012485.1:0-16045 GCA_023213315.1 Euborellia annulipes
GAAGCATAAAGGGGGGAACCCAACTGCGGGAACTGAGAAGATGCCTGTTGAGGTTAGACTTGAAAGTCTCAAGATACTGTAGGTTTTGGGGAAGATAGACGCAGGGAGCTTGTTCCAATCACGGGAGGTCATGGGGACAAAGGAAAATGAATGAAATTGTTTTTGTTCTGTTAGTTGTGATCTGAACAGCATAGGGATGCTGGGAAGATTGCCTCTCTTGTGTTCCGAGAATATGTTGCATTGGGGTGGGATAATTGATTTTAATTCGGCAGAGCATCTGACTATGGTAATACCTGTAGAAGAGAGATAGTGCAGATACTCTTCTGGCGATGATCAGTGACTGTAGGGATGCAGTAAGGGTAGAATCACCTATCAGTTCAATTGCACGCCTCTGTATGGCTTCCTAAGAGGTGAGAAGGTCTTTCGAGAAGCCCCTCGCCAAAGGTGGGAACAATATTCAAGACACGGCCGAATTTGGGCTTTGTAGAGGATTAGGAGTTGTTGGGAGGAAAAGTAACGCTTCGTTTTGAATAGGAAACCCAATTTCCTTGCGGCAGATTTAACCACAGAAGAGATGTGGTTGCTCCAGGAGAGATCAGGTGTAACTGTCACTCCCAGAACAGAAAATGAATCTTTGAACTCGAGACTATTATTGCAGAAAATAAGGGAGGGCAAATCCTATTTTTTTGTCTAGAAATTAAACAACATTGGGTTTTTTGGGAATTGAATTTTACTTGATTGAGGGTTTCCCATTCCTCCAAGAGACCAAGATCATCATTTATCGACGACACAGCCCCCAGACGACCAGTGGATGAGGTTTCACCAGTCCTGACTGAGTGCAGGGTACTGTCATCAGCAAAGCAATGAATTAGGTTGGAGGTTACTCCCATGAGATCGTTAATGTACATAAGGAATAGGGTGGGAGAGAGGACAGAACCTCGGGGAACACCTGCGTTGATTGAATGCGGAATAGAAGACACACCGTCGACTACAACCGAGATCTTTCGCTCCGTTAGAAAGCTCTTGATCCACTGGCACAGCTCAGAGGATAGGCCAAAAGATGGAAGTTTAGCATAAAGATTTTTATGCCATACCTGATCCGAAAGCCTTCGAAATGTCAAGAGCAACTGCAATAGTTTCCCCTTTCATTTCCATGGCTTTGTTCCAGAGGTGTGTGACAAAGCTCAAAATATCCCCAGTCGAACGAGCATGCCTGAAACCATACTGCCTATCATTCATCATTCCGCAATGTTCCAGATGATTTAAAATTTGAATGTTGAGGGCTTTTCCATAATTTTGGAAAGTATGGAGGTTATTGCGATTGGGCGATAGTTGCTGGGAAGAGAGGAGTCACCTTTTTTGGGAATGGGTTGAATATTCGCCAATTTCCAAGAGTCGGGAAAATTTCCCGAGGAAAATGAGAGGTTGAACAACCTGGATAATATTGGGACCAATTCAGGGGAACATTTTTTAATGACGATGGGGGGGGAATACCGTCAGGGCCTGGGGATTTGTCGATTACTAGCTCCTTAATAACCTTTTTAATTAATTTATCCCTAAAATGAATTTTATTCATTGAAATTTTATTGGAATGCTGGGTCGGAGGATCGCGACTATTGGCTTTATCGTCAATAGTAGAATTGGATGCGAAGAGAGAAGCAAAGATTTGGGCTTTTTCAAATGGGGTAGTGGCAATTTTACCATCAGGCAAATTAAGAGGTGGAAATGAAGATGAGGAAAAGTTACGGCCTACTGCCTTGGCCAAAGACCAGAAGCGTCGAATACCATTTGGGCAGGATGCCAATTGGTCGCATTTCCTCTGCTCGAAGGTCCTTTTAGCCTCATTGATGGTCTTCTGACATTGGGCTCTGGCCTTACGAAATCTATCCCACTCCAACGGATCATGAGACAGTTTCCAGTTGTCATATGCTTGATTTTTGGCGCTAGTGGCTTTCACACATTGGACATTAAACCATGGTTTGGATTTTTTTCCTTTTTGATATATTTTAAAGGGTACGTACATTTCCATACCCATGATTATGGCTTCTGTGATAGAGTCAGCCGCCTGAGAAGCATTGGTTCCGTTGAAGCAGTAATCATTTGTCATAGTCATTTGTTTTGACTTAACATATATTTCCTGCAATTTTTAACAAAAAATACAAGTTATCTCAATATTATTATTTATTTGTATTATTATTACTTAAATAAAGCCTTATATTGCCAAAAATGTCTTTATTAAGGAACCGATCAAACAGCTGGTCGGCCATGTTGGCTTCTCAGACAGCCGGAATTGAATGAACTACTTTTTGAATTAGTAAAAAATAACTAATCTAAAAGTAACCAATAAACTTACTAAATATATTAGTAGATTCTACTCAAAATGACTAAATTTGATGTAATTTCCTTACCTACTATTTGAATAAGTAAAAATTCTACTAATTCGTTTTAAGAGAGTAATTTCTTCATATAGAAAATACTTAGAACTCAGGTATTTGAAATAAATTTTTTGTTGTCCCTAGGATGAAAATCGCTATCACGAAGACATTTTTGGAATCACATTGCGTACCGCCGAAGTGCATAGTCGATCACGAGAGTCAGCAAGAATCCGAATGGCGTCTGAAGGACCATCAATTATCTAGTATTAATTTTTATATTTTTATTTTTTTCTCTCTTCGTCTCTTTCCTTTTTAACTAATCTAAGATTAGATTCTTTTTTTTTTTACTTAACCAATGCCTTTTCTGCTTAGCTATATAAAAGAAAAACAGTGAGAGAATTCACGGAAAAAAAAAACATAAAAAGAAATATACAGAGTGTTTAAATGTATTTTTAAAAATTATTTAGAGTATGTCATGACAATGCTACATTTTCTCTTTAAACTTTTTCAAATTTAATAGAATAATGTATTTTTGAAATATTCAAGCTTTTAATATATATATTTATATAATACTATAATCTTGTATGAAATGCAATAACTCATAACTTAGAGGGAATTCTTACGTTTAAGTATTCGCTCTAACGTCCGGATAATCGAGTTGTAAAACCTCCGGGGCGTAGCCAGGGGAGGGGATATTGGAATCCTAACT
The DNA here is from genome assembly GCA_023213315.1 of Euborellia annulipes. Classification (NCBI taxonomy): domain Eukaryota; kingdom Metazoa; phylum Arthropoda; class Insecta; order Dermaptera; family Anisolabididae; genus Euborellia; species Euborellia annulipes. The sequence goes on from JAKCPI010012485.1 coordinate 3,085, forward strand.
ACCCCTTCCCCTCGGATATCCTTAAAAATTAAAAATAAAGAGAAAAAGGTTGTGTTAAAATTGTAAATAATATTATAATATTCTTTAATATTTATTCATTTGGGAGCGGGGATTATCTCTCCGATCATCCGGGCACCATCCGAGAAAATTTGCTGAAAGATCTCCCTTTGTCAATGCATTATAATATTGACACTGTTCATAGACGACATATTAGAGGATAGAACATCATCAGATCAGGTAGTTTCAGAAGATTTTTAAAAAAATTGGACAAAATAATTTGATGTTATATATTTGAAATTAAAAATAAATAGCCAAATGTTAAATTGTTAAATGTCATATATTTAATAAACATTCATTTTTAAGGGGCTCCGGGAGCGAAGATGTTACGCATGTTTTTCCCGATAAGATGGCGTAGTGTGTCATAAAAAATATGCCCAAAAATTCAAGTAATTCAAAAATTTGCCGAGATGTCAGAATGGTAGCTAATAATATTTAATATTTGTTTGATTTGCATAGATCTTTTAACAATAAATACTTTATAAATGTTATTATATATTATGTATCTTTTTTAAAAGCATAAAAATATATAAATATAGGCCAGATTTAGGCTAATACTATATCTGCTGTTAGACTAGACTGCCATCTATTGCAAGAATGCTGAACTAATTTGACATTTGATTTTTTAAATAAATCATCTAAGCTTATTTTAAAAATTCCTTAATTAATATGTGATTAATAATAACAATAAATTCATTTTTAAATTTAAAAAAAATTAAAGATTATTGGGACAGATTGTTTTTTAGTATTTGCTTGATAACAAAAAAATCAATTACGATAATTTTTTAATAAGTCATTAAAAAAATTATAGCTCGATGTCCCAATAATCTCTTATGAATTTAATTCATTTAAAAAAATAATAACAATAAATTCAATTTAAAAAAAAATTTTAAATTATTGGGACAGATTGTTTTTTTTTTTTTTTGTATTTGCTTGATAACAAAAAATTAATTTCCTTTATTTTTTAATAAGTCATTAACAGTGGCGCAACCAGGGGGAGGGTTTTAACCCCCCCCCCCCCCCCCCAAGGAGAGAAAAAAATTCAAATTATATTATGTACATTACAAATAGAAAAGAAAAAAAATAACAGTCTGTCTTTTTATTTAAAAAAAAAAATGCTCTTAAAAAAAGTATATAATTTAAACGGACGGGAAAAAAATTTCGGTTCCGCGAAAGAGGGAATGTTCCGCAGGCGGCACATGGAAAAAATTTGGTTCCGCGGGAGGGAAAAATTTTCCGTCTCTAACAAAAAAGGTAAAATATTTATACGGACGGGAAAAAATTTTTGCTTCCAGGAAAAAAAATTTTTGGTTCCGTAAAAAGAGGGAATGTTCCGCGTGCGGCAAAAATTTTTGTGTCCGGAAAACTTTGGTTCCGCAAAAAAAAATTTTTTCGCAAAAAAATTTTTGAGATTACCCCCCCTCCCCCCGAGAAACACCTCTGGATCCGCCCTTGAAAGGGATCAAAGTAGATAGATACTATAATCAAAAGAGGCTCTCTTTTCTCTGTTTTCAGATCTTTCAAAAGAATATGACGAGTCAAAAAAATGTATTAATTTATTAAGAAAAATAAAAAATGTAGATGTAATAAATGACTAATTGAATTTTGAGACGTTTCGGAAATGCTAACCTTCTTTAGGGCCGAAACTTTTCGGGGGGGGGGCGGTGTTCGGAGGATCCGAGAGGTGGTATTAATTTTCATTAATCTTTGAAACTGATTTTTTTATTTTTAATGTAAATAAAAGACTTTTAGAACGTGATTTCCTCTCTTCTGAGCGAATTCTTAAACGTAACTTTTGAAGTTATAATTTTGATGATTTTCTCAATAAAACAAGAAAAAATTGTATTATTTATTTATTCAATAAGAATTTACTATTCCATGTTATATTCTGGCTATTGTTGGTTTAATACTGAGACATTGTTGTAAGGTGCCATTCAAGTATTACGTACTCTCTGTATCAGTCCAAAGTCAACGCTCTAGCAGTGCATGCCGCTAGCTACTTCGACATATAACGGTTTTTCGAAACTCGTCCCTTAAGCTATGAAGAGTCTTATAATAAACAATTCAGAATGAAAAATTTTATTTTAATAAATTTTTTTTTTGTTTTTCATAAAAAATTTAGGGTTGGAGAGAATGACGTCCGATTTTAATGAGACGTTTCGGGAGAAATCCCCCATCTTGAGACTTTCAATATTGTTTGAAGTTCTGGAGTTGGTCAAAATGTATCATCTTGCTTAATTAATGAATTTCTACGGTCCTGTTGTTCCCTGAGGGCCAGTTGCATCAGTAGGGGGAGCTTCTTAACCCCGGGCTAAATGTGTTTTTTTTTTTTATAGTGCAGAAACGCACTTTAGTTTTATTTTTATAGTAAAATATACGGCATTTTATCATTTTATTGCTAAAAGAAGTATTCTAGAAGTACATATATTTGTTATTTTTCCTTAGATTCTACTTATTTTATCAATAAAATGATGAAATGTATATTTTATAAAATGTTATAGGCTAGGGCCCGCTTGCATCAGATCTCGTCGCCATTTTTAGCCCAGAGTTAACCTCACTTTTGAGTAATTTCAACTAGATAAATGGTGAATTGGAGTCAAGGTCTGGGCTAAAGTTAGCCCAGGCTCAAAGTCGGGGCTAAGATTTAGCCCTGGGGTGACACGTATTATGAACACAAGCATCCTAACTTCACGAATATAAATATAAAAAATAATATAAATGCAATCTGGAATCTACCGTTTTTTTTTTTTTTTTTTGTTATTATTCATTTTATGTCAATCAGGATTATACTCGTATATCTAGGATATATTGCAAGTTGTTGAATAATCTCCCAACTTCAGCTAACGCATTGCATATCTGTATTACATCTTGTTGATAAAACTATGTGTCTTCAATTGAATGCAAATTGATATTAAATATTTCTATATAAATATCTTGAGTTGATATTACTTCTTGTCAGGTGAAAATAAAAGATATATATTTCTTTTTGAAATTATCTTTATTTGAGCCACACAGCTGGCAATTTGTCAAAATAGTTGTGAAGATTGGAACAATTGACAAATTGTTATGTGAACACTAATAAATCTTGTTTATTTTTTTGAAAATTTTTAAATTTTGGTAAAAAAAATTAATTTTTTTTTTTAATTTATTATTTCAATTTATAATATTTATTTAAATTATGGGTAATAATATCAATTTTTATTTTAATAATTTTTTTAACATGTCTTTATGAAGTTGCTACTTTCACAAACAGAACAGGATTTGTTCCCCCCGGAAGAGGGTTTCTGCACTACAAAAAATTTATCCCATGGTCTACAAGCTCCCCCTAACTGATGCAATCGGACCTAAGGGTCGAATGGAAAAAAATATGGAGAGAGAGGACAAGGCCAAAAATTTGCTTGCGTCATACTTGAATGGCGTTATTGAGTTTGATCCCATTAAAAAGATTTCGACTTGTTTCTGTGCGCACCAGAATGGAAGCATTTTTAATAAATATAATAATAATAAGAATATTAATAATAATGAGTCAATTGATATGTGTAAATGGGTTACACTGAATAAATATAAGATATAAAAGTTTTTCTCTTTACCTCTCGTTGTATAAACTATAAGCTATTGTTATCTATTAATAAAGAAAATTCAATTTTTGCCTTTATAAAAGGAGTATATTTTAATTTTAATTTTTATTATATATATATATATAAAATCTTTAAAAAGATTTTTGGCACAATTGTAGAATATGGGAACATTGATAATATAACTTTTTATTATAAAAAAATTGGTGTCATGCCATATTTTCTTGGAATCAAAATCAGCTTGCACAAGCATGATTGTGCTTGTACCAGCATGCACAAATTCCCTTCGGCACAAGCATGCTTGTGCAAGCAATAGCTTATTCTGAAAATTCACCTAAAAATGTCAAACTCGGAAGGTTATTTATTCGAAGGTAACAAGAAATACTCACTTGCTTTAAACAGAGACACAATAAATATTAATATTTAAATTGAAATTTTAAATGAATTAATAATATATATTTTTTTAATAAATATCAAATGTCAAGACGGCTATAAAATGGCGGCGAGTTTTGCTTGTACATGATTAAAATTCAATCGGCTTGCATAATTAAAATGCTTGCCCAAAATTGTCCTATTTGTTACGTGTGTAGCACGGGTAGGTGGCCCCAAGGAACCAGCCTGTGGAACGTCCTCTGGTTGCCATCGGTACAATAAAATAATAAATACGTTAAAACGTCTAAAGAGATAAGTAAAAACAATAATCGCAATTTTTTTTTTCTATTGTGACGTCTCTCTGAAAGTCTGACACGTCTCTAACCAAATTAATGTTCCCGTTTTCTACACCTATGCCATTGTTTTGTTATTTTATTTTTAGTAACACTCTGTATATATAAAATTAAAAAAAAAAAAAAAAATTTTTATTCATAAAATTTTTGAACTTTAAAATATAGAATCAAAATATAAATAGAATTTTAATAAACAAAAAAAAAAAAAAAAATCTAACAAGGAGAGTACACGGTTGACTCGTCACCGATTTTGATCTCCTTTTATCTGGTGAATCTATACTGAAAAATATTTGTATCCTGATCGAACTTTTCGTCCAATGCGCCCTGTAACAATTTTTTTTCTCATCTGAAATTTTAAAGTCTGAAAAGGATTGTTATAAGGCTCAAAGAAAAGCATATCAACAACTAAAGCTAATAGCGTAACGGGTAGAGGAGAGGGTTAGTAATCCAGGGATCCCAAGTTCAAAACTTGGGTTGTCATTTTTTTTTTTTTTTTAGTATTATTTATTGTATAAAAAATAAATATTATATTTATATTATAAAAATATTTTATTTATATTTGCGACATATTTATTACATATTACATATTTATACAGAAAACAATGAATATTATACAATCAATTAGATATATAAACCATGGGCGTAGCCAGACTTCTTGTTAGGGGGGGCAACCCCTCGTTAGGGCGAGAGGGGGTTTGCAATTAATATATACATAGATTATTAATTATTTATTTAAATAAAAAATAAAAAATTAAATTAAAGTAGTGGATTGGGGTGTTAAAAAAAATTCCCAATGGGAAAAATATATATTTGCTTGTTTTTTAATTTTTAGGACCAGCCAGGGGGGCAACGGCCCCCCCTGCCTCCCCCTCGCACGCCCATGATATAAACTAACTAAATTGACACTTCCTGTTGACAGCAAATGTATTGGCGAAATATTTCTTTTGATATTTCATAAAGAAAAACATTAATTTTCTATATCTTACTGCCTTATTTTATATTTTAATTATTCATTTATATATCTAATTGATTGTATAATATTCATTGTTTTCTGTATAAATATGTAATAAATATGTCGCAAATATAAATAAAATATTTTTATAATATAAATATAATATTTATTTTTTATACAATAAATAATACTAAAAAAAAAAAAAAATGACAACCCAAGTTTTGAACTTGGGATCCCTGGATTACTAACCCTCTCCTCTACCCGTTTCGCTATTAGCTTTAGTTGTTGATATGCTTTTCTTTGAGCCTTATAACAATCCTATTCAGATTTTAAAATTTCAGATGAGAAAAAAAAATTGTTACAGGGCGCATTGGACGAAAAGTTCGATCAGGATACAAATATTTTTCAGTATAGATTCACCAGATAAAAGGAGATCAAAATCGGTGACGAGTCAACCGTGTACTCTCCTTGTAAGTATTACGATACAATTTTAAATATAAAAAAATTAACCTATTTTTTTTAATAAATAAATAAATAAATGTTAAATGGTCAAGAGTGCTATGGACAAATGTCAAGGGTCGCTTCTTTTATTTGTAATTGGGGAGGGGAAAGGGAGGGGAGGGGAATTTACCAAAGAGGTCTTTGCGAGTGGGCTCCCTCCCCTCCACTCCCCCTCCCCCTAAAGTCTGTCCATTTCACTCAAAAATGATTTTATTTTGTCGCATGATTAAATCGATTATTTTTATTCAAATTTTATGTACTTTCTAACATTATTAAATAAATAATTTAGTTTTTATTTTATTTATATTTCATTTAAGATTTTGCCTGGTGAAAATTTTTATATTTAATTTGCTGAATATCTCCTCAAACGGACCTTAGTTAGAAATCTAGAAATTTGTCGATGTATTAAGACTCTACAGGAGGCAAAGGTGTTCGCATGTTTTTGCCGATAAGATGGCGTTAGGGGTCTTAAAAGTTTAGCCAAAAAGCCCAACTATTTCGAAAATTTGCCAACAGATGGCAGGATGGTAGCGCTATATTTAATCGATTAATTTTCGTTGATCTTTTAATAATGAATTGTTTATTAATATTATTATACTGTATATCATTTATAACAGTATAAAAATATATAAATAAAAGCTTATCAGTGATCTGATGTTAGAATAGTCTGCCATCTTTTGCAAGAGTTCTGAACTATTTGGTCATTAATTGTTAAATAAATATGAAATTTATTTTTGACTTTGTTGAATTATTATTGGTTAGATATTAATGATTTTTACATTTTTAGATTTAAAAAAAAATTAAAATTTTCATAATAGATTTTTTTGTATTTGCTATAAATATAAAACAAATAATTTTTAATTAATCGTAATTAAAAAAAAAGTATTCTATTATGTAAAATGCCCACGAATTTAAATCTTTTTAAAAAAACGCATAAAAAATACTTTAAAATGCCTCATCATTTTACATCTACACTGAAAACCGAAGGCCTACAGTACTGAGTGAATGCTTATAAACAACAACAACGCCCTAAGTAAGTTAAATATCTTTTTTTTTTTTATAATAAGGAGCTGACAATCTTAATAGAACTTATTCTAATCGTTAATAAATTTAAAATAAAAAAGTTAACAAATACACAAGATCGGATTCTGAACCAGAAAGTTTGAATTCTAAGGTAAAAAGACTTAATTCCATGATGCTAATATTTTCACTCAGCTTCCTACATCAGTGATTGCCAAACGGTGTGCCGCGGCACCCAAGGGTGCCGCGAGAATGACTAAGGGGTGCCGCGTGATATTTAAGAAAAATAATATTAATAATAAAGAGGCTGAAAAAATAAAGTAAAAATTGTTGTCAGGACGACAAAAATTATTTATAGGACGGCAAAAATTTCGTTTCCATTAAAAAAGGGTAAAATGATTTTAACGGGAGGTTAAAAATTTCCCGGAGGGCGGAAAAAAAAAGGAAGGGTGTCCCTAGTGTGTAATGTTATTCCCAACGCACCTTTGGGGTGCCGTGGACTTCAAAAGATTGGGAAACATCTTTAAAAAAAAAATCTCAATTTCGAATTTATGACATGATCGCAAAACTTTCTCGCTATATATTACATATATAGGTAAGAGAAAGTAATAATTGAAACGTTCCTTATAAATAGGCATAAAAAATAACTGCTCTGTTTAGATTTTGCATAATCATAGGGCGCTGTTGATTGGTGGCGCCACACGTGACGATTGAGGAAACTTCTTCTGATACCTCTGCTGAGGGAGGTAAACTCAAATTTTATTTAATGTTCTAAACCAGCGGTTCCCAACCCGTGGGCTGCGGACTGATTGGAACTGGGCCGCGGACGTCTAAGAAAAGATAAAAATTACATATATTTATATAAAATTATTAGGGTCCGAACGAAACAAGATTTTCAGCCGGCGAGGTCTCATCCCATCTATTCAAACTCAGGTTTCGGCTAGTTTTTGGCCGAAACAGAAACCACGGCCGAAACCGTAACAGAAACAGAATATTCGGTCGGTTCCTAAAAATTATATATATGGTATCATGGGCGTACCCAGGATCAAATCTAGGGGGGGGGGGCATGGTCAGATCATGGTCGTCCAGATTGTGACATAGCTATTTTTTATATAGAGAGGTAAAGCCTTCGAATTAAAGGCCTAAAAACCCTCGAGTCCTAACAAAAAAAATCATTCCCCGTCGCCATCCCCCAATTTTGTTTCGTTTCATCACTTTATAAACATTTAATTTTTTTTTTTTTTGCTTCTAGGGGGGGGGGGGCAGCTGCCCCCCTGCCCCTCGCTGGGCACGCTCATGCCTGGTATATACACTGGGCCTCAGAGTTTTTTTTACGGAAAAAGTGGGCCGCGCATAAAAAAAAGGTTGTGAACCACTGTTCTAAACATCTAACTCGAAAATCAGAGTTGCCAAGTTATTTACAAACGAGTAATTTACGCGTAAATTACTACCTTGTAAATAACTAGGTGGTCGTAAATAACTGTAAAAACCCAACTGCCTAAAAAAAAAAAAAAAAAAAAAAAAAAAACAGGTTAAAAGCTTTCATTTCATATTTTTTTTGTTTTAGAACATTTACGATGTTGTTTTCTTTTTATTTAGTGAATAATATAATCAAAATGTTAATAAAATAATTAAAAAATGAAATTCAAAAATTAAATATGGTGACCTAACCTACAACTGTCATTTCATTTGTGAGTAAATTTATTATTTTCTTTAATTAATTAATATCAGATAATTAAATATAACAAGAAGACAAGAAAAAGTAGGAAAAACTATACTATTTAATTTTATATTAATTAGATCTTTCAAGAAGCATTTTATATGGCTAAAAAAGAAAAAAACAAAATTTGGATTTAAATGTCATCTTCTTTTTGATTATAAAATTATCTAAAAAAAAGGAAGATAAAATGTCAAATTAATAAGTATGAATGCACTGAATCTTGTTTTTGTTGGAATTTGATGAATTTATTTGAGTTTACTCTAGAGGGGTTCGCGCATGCGCACCCGAGTTATTTACGTAAAAAAAAAAATAATAATTTCATTTCGGTGTGTATATATATATTTTTTTTTCCTTTAATAGTGTTACAAATTTTTATTCATCCATGTATACATAAAATCATTTTTCACAAAACATAAATTCACCCTTTTTTTTTTTTTTTTGTTTCCTTCAAAGGAATTAATTATTATAATAATAATAATAATAGTATATGGGTTTGAAACAGATAAATCTATAACAAATATTTTTACATTATTATATTAATTTTTAAAATTAAATACAGTACAAAAAATATTTACATTTTTTTTTTTTTTTTAGAAGTTTGTACATAGTGAAATAGTTTATTAAAAAGGGAATCTGGTGATTTTTTTTTTGATTTTTTTATAAAAAAGAAATTGAAAAACTTAGCTAAAAAAGAGAAAGTGTGTGTGTGTGTGTGTTTATATATGTAGTAAGGGTCTGCGATTGATTTTTGAAAATCATTGATTATTTTGAAACAAAAGAAAACATCGATCATTCAATCCGAAATCTATGATACTTTTTTTCATTTTATTGATGGTGTTGAGGGGCAATAAATAACATAACAATAATCGCGAGTCAAAATAAAATTCCTGCTACGACTTTATTTCAAAATTCATTATTAAAATATTATCCTATTATTATATGCAAAAAAAAGTTAAAAATAGTATCTAACAGGAACAGCCAGGCAGCTTGGAATATTAAAGTAATATTGCGTTCCTCCAACCCACATAGCACAAAATATTGCAGCAATGTTGCAGAAATATTGCGAATCTTGCATAAATTGCCAATTAATATTGCATCAATACTGCAAATCTTGCAAAATATTGGCAATATTGCAGCGGCAATATTCCTATGTCCGCCTTTTTGCAACATTGCAGAAATATTGCATCAATGTTGCTGCAATATTGTCAATATTGAGCAAGATTGGCAGTATTGCTGCAATATTCCAGCAATATTTTGTGGGAAGTTACAAAGAGGCGGACATAGCAATGTTGCTGTAAGGTTTAATATCCAGACAGCTTCGAATATTACACTGCGATATTGTGCAATATTACAGCAATATTCCAAGCTCTCTGGGTATTAATCCTTACATGAGCGTACAGCATCATTAACGTAATATTCCCATGTCTGCCTCTTTGTAACTTGGAGGAATATTGCGGCAATGTTGCTGTTTGCGCTACAATTTTGTGAAAGATTTGCAATATTCCATTCCAAGCTGTCTGGACAGGTGAATGTAGGCAGCCAGCATGAATTAAAAAAACTATTTAAAAAATAACGTCGACGTTTCGGGAACGCAATGCTCCCATCTTCAGGACGATAAATTGTCAATGTCGCCTTTAGATTGATGCATTTCGGCATATACCATTAGAATTGCATCAAGTGCCTGTGCTGCATTTTTTTGAAACTGATGTGATGTTTCGGACCCATTTGATAAAAAAATTCACCACATGCACCTAATGAAATTCTAATGGTATATGGAAATTTTATCTTATATTTTTCTATGATCCAAAATGCATCTAAAGGCGACATTAACAATTTATCGTCCTGAAGATGGAAGCGTGCGTTCTCGAAACGTCGACGTTATTTTTTAAATAGTTTTTTTTTATTTCATGCTGGCTGCCTACATTCACCTGTTCCTGTTAATTATCACTCAATCATCGAATTTCTTCTTAAAAATAGTATCAGAGATTTCCGATTTTCTGGAACAATCGATATTGCACAGCCCTAATTATTAATAAAAAGTTATGAGAGAGAAAGGGAAGATGACCAACAAATTTTCAATGGGGGGGGGATTTTAATAATAAGACTAGACATGAGCGAAAGAGAGAGAAAAAAATTGTTTTTTATATATATTTTGCAGCTCTAAACGAAGAGTAACTTGATATTCTCGTGCGCTGCAATCTTTTTTTTTTTTTCATTATTCACGTTTATTTTTTTCTCAATCACTTGATCGAACCAGACACGCATGCTGAGAGTTTATTTTTTATAAAGGGTGTGATATATTTTTAATTAAATCCAAAAATATACTGCAAATGTTAAAATTAATTCTGGTTAAATTTTTTGATGTATAACATTGTATTTAATATAAGTGGAATCCGGCAGGTAGGGGCTTATATTGACATTTTTCGAAGGGGGGCCGAACTCATTTTTAAATACTCCCCCCCCCATACACAAAAATATTTTTAAAATACCGGATAAATCTCAGCCCCTAAAAGCCCAAGGCATTTTCTGAAAAACAAATTTTTATTATCAAAGACAATGTGGAGGAAGGCCGTAATAAGGATTGAAGACGATATAAAACAAGACTTCTATCGGCCTGAATTATTTATTGAGGCAGGGCTAAGAATTTTTTAACACCTTTGTAAGTAGATTTATAATGCCTTTCTATCTGTTGAGTGTGATTGATGTGTATTATATACAAAAGAAAAAAATAATGCTAATAATTCTGATTATATGTATTGTTTGTGATATAAGTCCTGAAGATGGGTGACGTTTAGTCCCCGAAACGTCGACAGAGGAAAAATTAATAATTCGGGCCGATAGAAGTCTTGTTTTATTTCGTCTTCAAATTTTTATTAAATAACGAAATTCTTTCCGCCCTGGGGGAAATTTTTTTTTTCCCCTTCCGTGAAAATCATTTTAGGGAACCGAAATTTTTTCTTATTTTTCTGCCCTGTGGGAAATTTTTTTTTTTTTTTTACGGAACTAAATTTAGTCGCCCTGCGGAAAATATTTTGCCTCTCCGTGAAAATTATTTTACTCTTTTTTTGGGGAGACGAAATTTTTTCCGTCCTACAGGAAAGACGGACAAAAAATATTCGCTTGGTTCCTTCATGCGAAATATCGTACAATTATTATACTTTTTTCAATAGAAATATTTCTGTGTTTAATTAAAAATGTATAAATTACAAACACCCTTTATACATATACAGTATATATATATTTAATAAAATAAAATAAAAAAAAAAGTAAATTAAACATATTCATATATTAATTTTTATTTGCACTAGAAAATATGTAAATAATTGCAAAAAATGACTTGATGATAAATGTATACATCTAGTAAGGATCAGAATTAAACCGAGCTGTTTTTTTACCCTTGATTGATTGATACAAAGGATTTTTGCACAAGTATAAGCGAAGATGACGGTTCAATTGCGATCCTTACTCTGTATACGGTATTTATATAAAAATTATTCTTAAATGGTTATATACTTTATCTAATAATTAATTATATATATATTAACATAAAGAGAAAAAATTTGATATTTTTATTTTGCATATTCAATGAAGTAAGGAGATGAATTTTAATGCACAAGAGAGAAATAAAAATTGACAAAGAAACGAACTTGGAAGTGAAAGTGAGCTTTGTTTTATTTAATTATGATAAGTAAATTCTAAGATAAAAGAATCAATGACTAATGTTTATTTAAAAGCCTGGACGATTTGATGGCATGGAAAATAAAAGCAGCAAATTGATTTGTTCCATGCATCTTTGTTGCAAAACGCCGCCTGGGTTTGATGCAAATTAAAAATATCATTTTTTTTTTTTTATAATTGACCCAAAATGGATTATTTATTTAAGAAAATTATTAAAAGAATGAATTCTGAAATTCTTCATATATTAAAAAATGAGAAAAGTATCAAAAATTACTTTTTAATTGAAACAGTATATACAAACAAATGCTCAATTCTCAAAAGTTTCGATATATATATATGGAGAGTTGATGACAGTCAGGAAAAACAAAATCAGTTAAAAATAGAATAGATTTTTTAAAATTGATTGCCGACGATTCGGACGCCAGTCGCGTCCTTCCTCAGGACAATCAATCAAATACAGATGGACGTATTTTTAACGAAAATTGAAATCGCGTATGGATTGACTGCAAATTTTTTCAACTGTTGAAATTGTATTATTCCATTCACGATTTTAATTTGTTTTTAATCTGTATTTGATTGATTGTCCTGAGGAAGGATGCGACTGGCGTCCGAAACGTCGACAATCATATATAAAAAAATTTGATTTGATTTTTATCTATTATATTAATATATTTTATAATATGCCAGGAGATTAAATAAATTTAATTTTTATTCGCCGATGTTTCGGTCGCTA
>JAKCPI010012486.1:0-14315 GCA_023213315.1 Euborellia annulipes
GAAAATCGAAATAATTTTCTTTAAAATTGATTAAAATGATATGGATTTGTGTTAAATTTACTTAGAAATGTATAAGATATTTCATATTAAATGTATAATAAATTACAGTGTCATTAAGATAGATTACAGAGGTGTGCAGAAATTATTAGACTCAAAGGAAAAATTGTGCAAATTTCAATTTCTACAAAATATTGTGGCCTATATATGTAAGATATTGGGGACTTTGCGCAAGGGATTGTTTAAAGGCATGCATACAAAACTTATTTGTATTTATTAAATTGGTAAATACCCTTTTTAAACATTGAAATGTTTTTGTAATAAATTCTCCTTGAGTCTAATAATTTTCACACCTCTGTAGAACAGGAATTCTTAAGAAACAAATGTTACGTTTTTTTTTATTGTCGCGCAGTGTATTTCCTTGACACTTATTGGGCCCTTAAGATGGGCTAATCGAGACCGAAAAAATATTTAAAGGATTTGGCTACCAGTCTCTGCTCTTACATCTTTTCCTTGAAATCGTTTATTTAATTTAACTAAAGGAGAAAATCTCACTACCAACGACTAAGCATGCCTATGCTCAAGACTCCACTCTCGAGGCACTTCTAGGCTCCGGACTGTACAAGAAAATTTTTTCCTAATTAATCACAAACATTTAAAATAAATAAATTAACACATCACACGTCTCTAAGCTCTCTAGAAAGTAAATTTTTATTTTATTTTTTTTTTAAGTCTTCGGCATCTGAGGACACTTAGAGCCTATTTGTTTCAATTGATTGTTATCCAATTTAATTTTTGTCGCATGAGACGACCCTTTGTACAAATGGCCAGCATGACTCCTTGGCCCCTCTTGAATACCCCGGAGCCGCGCGAGGGGGCCTGGGCCCCCCAGACCCCCCCCCCCCCCTTATATACGCCCCTGCTTTGACTGATAGTATATAAACTTTGAGCATTTAAATTATATTATCAACTTCAGAAGTAAATGGACAACTGTTAGTGTATATTTACCATTTCCACCTATCCACCCAACCCTAAGCTGAAGAAGGAGCGCATTGATTAATTAGTTGAAATATTGTCTATAGTTACATTTATAACAACAGTAGATTAAATTAATTAAAAGTTTCGAACAAAGCAAAATTAATTATAAAAACACCAACATATTAATATTTCGATACTTATTATGTCATCATCAGAAGGAATACTAATGTAAGTATCGAAATACATATTATTGGTATAAGTATTTATACCAAGGGGAAGCAGAGGGAATAAATCAAGCAAATCCACCTCCTGAGGAAAGAAACGGGAATGCATCTCAGTATTCTTCCCATGAAAGTTACCGCAACCTGATACTACTGACTGAAGAGAGAAAAAAGATTTATATTAATAAGGAATATAGTTGAAAACATATCACCTAGTGTTTTTTTTTTTTTTTAATTAATTTTACCTAGATAGAGCTTTGTTTGAAAATAGTTAGAGGTTTTAAAGTGGAACTTTTATTTGATCGCCTCAAATTTTTTTCGCTCTATCTATCAGCATGTCGCGTTACTGGCCGTGACGTTACAAGCCATGACGTCACAAGCCGTGACGACAAAAATAGGAAAGTTGAAATTTAATATATAATTATAACGAATTATAAAAAATAATTGTGAGATTTAATTATTCAATTGATAAAATATAATTTTTTAAAATAATTTAAAATGATTCAAATCTTCAGTTATTAAATAAATATTGTTCTCAGTTTTTAACATACGTCTATTGATTTCCCATTTTCCAATTGTTAAGTTAAGGTTAAAAACGCGATTTTAATACCCTTAATTGAATAATTTTCTGAAAATTTTCAGTTAAATGCCTACGATCCGAAAAAAAAAGTTTCACTTGCATCGTGCTTTCATAAAACCACACAATGATTTTATTTTGCTATTATTTCTTTAAGCAAATCGCGTCACTCCTGGAACTTCCCGTAGTTCTCCGGTCTTTTCTAATCCTAAATGTGTTATTGGAATCTAAAGCGCCTGAAGTAGCAGTTTACCAAGTTTTCTTTGCTGCTTGGCGGGTTGCCGTATTTTTTAGGCGCATCCGTGAATTTGTTTAAAAATAAGTCAATTTCATTATTCTCAACAATCGGTTACCGTCAAGCTAGAGAAATAATCGACCAAATGGTTCTTGTCCAAGCTCTGCCGGCAACCATTGGGACTAATTATTGTCGAATGAAGTGAATTGTTGAGTAGAAAAGTGCGACAGATAAAAGACTTAATTCATAAGATTAGCTTGAACATTTTTATGATAATTGGAATATCCCATTTCGTTTTTTTTTTTAATGGAAGCGAAGAGAATTTATGTCAACCTAATTCTCTTACCTGTTTTTATATATCTTCGAAATTCTTCTTTAGGTCTGAACTAGCCAAATGTAATTTTTAAAAGTAGAACTCCTTTATTGTAGTATGTTCGATTTCTGCACTTCAAAGAATACATCCAATATAAAGTTCAGCAAATTTGAGTTTTCTTGCACATTAACGTCAACTGGGAACAAGAAAAAGGAGGCAATCGATGCGACTAGACTCAACAGAACTCATCAAGTTTCTCTTCTCTGGTGTATAGCAGGAAAACAAGGTGATTTTGTGAAGTCCTAGAAGAAATCCCGGAATGAACAGAAAGAGACCAGAATTTTACTCCAGTTTAACAATGTACAGTGAATTCCAAAGTTAAAGTCCACACCCTTGGGTTTATTGCTGACTATATACAATAACATAAATTTTAACAAATTCCTAATGATGGCTTCCAGCTCTTACTGGCTGGAATAATCTCCAATGGACGGGTTTTAGCTTTGGATTCTATATAAGTATATTTTAATTTTTTGTCTGAATAGTAAGTGACCACAGTTACAACGAGTCTACCGAAAAAACCCAAGGTTTTTATTTATGAACAGAACATGTTGCAATAAAGAAGAGTATCGAATGATCTTACAACATCTTTCAGGTCAAGCCTTAGAATAGTAGAATGATGAGAAGGCAAGTGGCTAAACCGAATAAGCTGCGGATTTTGGATCTGAAGTTTGAACACAACACGGGTTTGAGACAAGCTTTCAGCAAATAATTCAACATTGCAGAAGTCTCTTCTTAGGGTAGGGAAGTGGGGAAAATCTTAACCCACAGACACAAAGGGCCCAAAAATGGGAATGACTCCGACTTTGATAACCCGGGACCTGCCGAGAGGTGTGTACCGAGTAGCTGGGAAGAATGAAATCCAATAGCAGAATGACAAGAATCTTTTATACTAATGTGATGATGGCAAAAGAAACAGCATCTGGTAAAAGTGAATTTAGCCTATTATTAATTCATTAACTAAGTCCCGAGATTACTTCAATAAAAGATAAATCTATGGCCTAAATTTTCGTTTGCTGACTCTCCTATTATTACATTTTCAGAAAATCTAGAGATTAGATTCTCAAACTTATTTTTCGTTTATGTGAGTAACGTATCAGTCGCGGACAGATCGAGGCTAAATCAGAAACAGGACCTCTAACTAGATATCTATAGTCCAATTCATATTCCAAAGAGGTTTTGGGTCAATGATCATGTTTATGATCATGTCTGCTTGTGTACCATAGTTTAAGAACTGTGAAACTAGTGGACATTTTAAACTAAATCAAAAAAATCAATATTATGGTAAACAGTAAAAAATAAAAGATATTTTCTTAAACCTTCATAAATTTATTTATTATCGATCTTTTTTTACTTTTAGTTAAAACCAAATTATTTTTTTCATTTAAAATTTCCCAATAAATATAATAATAATAATAATAATAATAATATTAATATAATATCACAAAACGAGGTACGGGAGACGTACTTGTAATTCCGAATAATAAAATATATAATAATAATAATGATTAAAACAACACTTTAGTTTAAAGTTAACGAAAAATTCAGTCTCTATGATTAAAAAAAAAAAGAAACTTTTTGTTTTTCTAAAATAAAATGAGAGGGCACCAACGTTGAATTCGCATTTATAAATTACATAATAATGAATTGAATTCAATATTGTTGCAAATAATAATTAACCTCATGGAGGTGTCTTTTGTCTATTAATATATACATAGATACAAGGAATGTTCATTTATATAGAATATTGTCTTAAAAAGAATTTCCAAATTTGTACATTTTGGACTAGACTCTAAAATCTATATAATTCTATGTATACATGTTGTTAAGAGTTATATCCAAAACAATACAATCTTTTTTTTTCTTCTAAACATTTAGTCACGTGGGGCATGCAGTAATTCAGGTGAATGGAAGCTGATGTGATTGAGACCAGGCGGTGAGGCTAACGAGGCACCTGTTGGCCCGCCAGCCCCGTGGCCTTCATATAGGGACATCTTCATACGTTTACATTTCGCACGGCGATTTTTAAACCAGAATTGTACATTTTTTGGCTCTAATCTTGGAAATTTTTGCCGATACGGCATTCGATTTAATTCATCCGTATATTTCAAGATGAGATTATGTGACGGATGTGTATTCAAATTAAACCATTGCTCTAATCGTGGAACTTCCGTCACTGGATCAATAAATGTACGATTCCGTTTGCGTCGTTCATCCGGTGAAAGTGCAGTGAGATTAAGTCCCGTGGAGCCAGGTGAACCTGCTGCAGCTGCCGCTGCACTGTTCAATTGAGCCGCAGCTGCTGCATTGTGGATCCCGGGAATATAGTGGGACATGTACATAAAAGAATGAGAGAACACAGAATTGGGGACCATAGGAAATCCGGCTGGACCTGTAGGAGGCCCTGAGGTATGCGGAGGCGGAGGAACACCCGGACTCTGCGGACTCGCATTACGATAGGAGGCCAGATCTTGAGGAACATCTTCATCATACTCAGACATCTCATCTACATCTTTAATACTATTATTATTCTCAGTAACCACTTCTTGTGGTTCTACTTTTACTTCGACTTTATCGTGTGCAGTTAATGAAAGAGGTCCTACAGGACTGCTACTATCTCGATCTACCTCTTCATCATCTTCATCTTCCGAGATATTTGCATCGTTACTTGCATCGTGATCTGTGTAGATGTTATTATCCAAAGCGGAATTGCCAACATCTCTTGTTACGCTCGTGGAATCTCGATTGCCTCTTTCCGGACTCTTCTCGTTACGATCGGCGATTAAGGAACTTGATGAATTAGGAGGACTATGACTATTACTGGTATAACCGTTGAGTGAGAGGTGACATCCGATGCTTCCTATAAATTCAGATGAATAAGAAAACGGAATTTAAAAAGAAAAATTCAAGAAAACAAACCTCTTTGTTCAGCTCTTTTTGGGCTGCTCTGGCATTCTTGAACCAGTAAACTACGTTGTTCATATCGAGTGGCTTGCGACCTCGTCGCGATTCCAAACTATTCAAATCTTTCACATATTGATTTATCTAAAATTCAAAAATTAAAATTTAGTTATGGAAGATTTGTAAATCTTTTTAACGAAAGGAGAGCTGTACCTGTTGTCTACTCGGATGTTGATTCTCAGCGAACCATCTTTGTAACTTTGGTAATTCCAATTCAGGATCAAAACTCGTTCGCATTCGAGTTTTCTGTGTAGGATACTGACTTTGTACAGTCTGAAATAAATCATTAATTTCGTTATTACGGAATATGTAAAATAACTTGAAATGATCATACCTGTAAAGCGGGATGTACAGGTTCCGAGAGAGGTCGTTCATCATTACGAACACCTCGTACCAATGACATCGGCGTGGGCGTTCCAGGAGGTAGAGCTGGCGCTGGAGTGCCAGGCGTTGTACCTGGTATTAAAGGTGTGCCACCCACCGATCCACCAGGAGCGGGACTTCCGGCTGCGGCGGCTGCAGCCGCTGCTGCTGCAGCTGCAGCCGCCGCTGCTGCTGCATACTGATTGATTCGGAGTTTATTCATTTGCAAGGCGTACCAATGATCGAAATCTTTTCGAGTATCTTGTGAGAAGCCGGGAACTGTGCCTGGTGTCGGTGATTGACAAAGAAGCGCAAGGGAATTCTAAAAACAGAAAAGAAGAAAAAAAATTGTGATGATAGAATAAATTCGTTGAGTTAGTCTAGTAACAACGAAGATTTTCTGTAGTCTGTATGAGTGTGAAATTTTAAATTCAACTTAGGTACCACCCTGAGACGTGAGCTTTTGAACAAAATTGACGAAGAATACTAATACTTTACTGATGTGCTTTTTCAGGTTTTTGTCGATTTTAACGATTTTGATTAAAATTCATAAATCAATTATTTGTTAGATATTGTTTAAAATTTATATTCTAATTTTGCCCTCATTATTGTTTGAAGCACACTTTACTCTTGTACGTCATAGACAAGATAGTAGAAATGGTAACAAAATATAAATATTTTCCCATGTTTACATCTTGAATTCTTATATATCGGTGGAAACTAAATATATGTCGACACAAAAAACCTGGTGTGACAAGCACAGTACACAACTTTCAATTACCGAAGGTAACATTGTGTGCTGTCATACCAGATTTTTTTAAATTTATTCTAAAGCTAGTCGCTCTTCTGACCATAACTTATAGCTCTTTTTTGCAACATTGTTAAAAAAAAAGATTATTTCCTGGTACACTTGGAACTTTTCAAATTACCAATATTAAAGAATGCGAATTTAATTTTAAATAAATAATAAATGGGAGATTTAAATCTCTGAAATTTATTATTATAATTAATTATATTTATATACAAAATAAATATTAAATGTAATTGAAGTTATTAATGCCCAATTGCACCGTACGAGTTAAGCATTATTTAACCCTAAATAATACTTAACTTTCCAAATTTCGTTGTACCGCTTGCAAAGTCAAACTTAAAAGTCTAAATCTTTACTTAAATCTAAGCCCTTGATTTCGGGGGCTTAGCGTATGCTTAACCTAAAAAACAATTTTCTGTTAAATAAATGACATCTATTCCAGATTATATTGATAATATAATATTAATTATCTAATAATAATACATTTTTTTATTCGATCTAGATTTTTTTTATAAAAAACATGAACAATATGAACTCTATTTTCGAAGATGATCTAAATATTATGAAAATAAAGGATTTTGGAATTTTTCGGAAATAATAAAATATGTATTATAAAATATATAGGTACCCCGTATATATATATTATATATATTTTATATTTGGCCAAAGCCTAGATATGCAGTTGAACTTGCATGTCTCTCGTAAGAGAATATAAAATAAAACTTCTTATTTGTCACATAGTTTAATATAGGACAAAACGATATTTTGTAGGCTCTACAGGTTTAATTTATTTTAAAAAAATTTTTACACTAACAACAGGACTCACCAATGAACTAATTATTATTAACATTGCAATTTTTCTATTATATTTTTATATTTAAATATAATTTAATAGATAATTTTCTAAAGAGGTATAATTTGATGTTCAATTCTTTCTTTATTTATTTAAATAAAAAAATTATAATCATGAAAATCAATATTTTGTTTTCTATTTTCTTATTTTTCTGAAATTAATTAATATTTATAAACAACATGTAGTTAATTTTATTTAAGAATATTCAAATAATAAACAAAACATCTGTCAATTTTATCAAAAATCACCAGAATATCACTAAAATTTACAACGTTGCCATGTTGCACATTTATAAAATTCTTCTTTACTATTCCATGATTAAAACCTTGCGGTTCAAACAAACAATTTATTTAAGAGACACTTTAGTTTAAGCACACTTAGTAAAGAGAGGCATAAATGTCAAACGGTGCAATTGGGCATAAATTCCATAATTATTTAGTGGATAAATTTCAATTAATTCTTTCAAATCTCAAAACGATTAATTTTTAAACTTTTTCTTACCTATATATATATATATATATATATATATATATATATATATAATATGTTAATATATATAGAGAGAAAGTATTGGATTCATGTCAAAAATTCGATGTCGAGATTTTGATGGATCTTCACGTTTTGAGGTCCCCCTGAGTCCAAAAAAGTATTTTTGGCAACATGGTCTGTCTGTGTGTCTGTGAACAAAATATCTCAAGAACGAAACGAGCTAGGAGGTTGAAATTTTATATTTAAGTTAGGCCCCACCCCCATGGGACGTAACACGAAGCTTTTGAACAAAATCGACCAAAGAGTACTAGTACTTTACTGATGCAATTTTTCAGTTTTTTTCGATTTTCTTTAAATTCGCTACAACGATTTTGTTTAAAATTCAAAAATCATTTATTTTTTAGATGCTCTTTAAAATGTATATTCTCATTTTACTCTCAAAATTGTTTGAAGACCACTTTACTCTTGTACTTCATAGGAAAAATGGTTGCTATGGTAACAAAATATAAATATTGCTTATAAATTGTACATCTTGAATTTTAATATATCGGCGGAAACTAAATATATCTCGACACAAAAAAATCTGGTGTGACAAGCACAGAACACAACTTTCGATTACCGAAGGTGCGACCAATCACACCAGATTTTTTTTTTTGATGATTCATTAGAAGATAGCCAAAGTCTAATTAATCAGTATTAGTAGAGCCTCTTCTCCTCTCTCTTACACACACATACACACGGAATCAATTAATTTGCATTTATTTTATTTTTTTATTCGCTAATGGTCTTAACGACGACGAAATACTTTCTGCAAGATTAATTTCTGCAGCTTCTGGTGTTTTCTTATCTTCTTTTGATAGGTCGATATATACCTAGAGAGATTTGATTTGATTTGATTTGATTTATTAAATTATATTGGGCAAGGGCTGAATAGCCCCATTAGCCCTTATGAAAATAATACATGATATATATAAATATAGATTATTATAAACAGGTACATAAAAAGTTTAAAAAAAAAAATATATGGTAATTGGTACATAGACTTATTCTTAAAGTTTTTACACAAACATTTCTCTCTTACTTGTTAGTAGAAAGGAACTGCGCATTTCTGTTCTGAGCGTCCCGTACTAGTCATCCGCGAAGCGGCCGGCCTATGAGGCCAGATCTGACCATACCAGAGAAACCCGAAAGGGACCTGGAGCGCCTAACACCAAGCGGAAGGCCATTCCAAAGTCTAACCGCCTCCACCTGGAATGACCCTCCGTATATGCACGTCCTGTGCTTCGGGAACTTAAGTGTCAGAATATTTACCTTGGACCCCAGAAACTCAAAATAGCCCCTCAAATAATCAGGGCATTCTCCCCTCAACACCCTCCAGGTTAACCTCAGGCAGGCAAACTCCCTCATCTCACGAACCCCTCAGCCATCCGAGACTCTCAAAACAAGGTGACACGTGCGAATCTCTTCTTAATCGGTAGACGAACCTGACCGAGCATAATTTTGAGCTCTTTGGAGCTTGTTAGCCAAGACGCAGGTCAGGTCCGTCATCACCACCGAGCCATAGTGGAAATACGGGAAAACCAGAGCCTGCACCAAACGAGCCTTCATGCTTATGGAGAGAAATTTTCCCATTTGTTTCAGGCTGTGGATGGCCCTGAAGACTTTATTACGGGTTTCATCCACCTCGTTGTTCCAGGAGAGATTTTTATCATATGTCAGGCCCAGGTTTTTCACCGTATCATTTAGAGGAATCAAGGTGTTATTAATATATATTCCGTTCAACGACTCCTCGTCGACCCTGTTGCGCAATCTCGAGTAACCAACTATTATTGCCTTGGATTTGAGGGGATTAACCCTCAGTCCCAGTCCCCCCAACGCGGTCACCACCCGACCCAGGTCGTCATTTATGAGACCAATGCGGTCATTGAGATTAGCAACCTCAGAGTGGCAATACAGTTGAAAATCATCCGCGTAGAGGTGATATTTGCAATCCTTTATTACCCCAGGAATGAAATTGATGTAGAGCAAGAAAAGAAGCGGTCCCAATGACGATCCCTGCGGTACACCTGCCTTCAAAGCCCTAATATCCGACCTCAATGACCCCATCGATACGCACTGGCTTCTACCGTCCAAATAGGACCCTATCCACCGAATCGCCGTATGGGAGAGGCGATATCTGCAGAGGATTTCAATCAATTTCGCATGGGATACCGAATCGAATGCCTTTGTGAGATCGAGGAGCACAAGTATAGTGACCATTCTCTCATCCATGGCTCTCCTGATATCGTCTGTCACTTTTACGAGAGCCGACTCAACCCCATGCGACCGCCTGAACCCCGATTGGAGATTATTCAGCAGACCATATTTTTCGAGGTGACTGGACATTTGCTTGAATACTATACCCTCGATGACCTTGGACAATGTAGGGATAATGCTTATAGGTCTGTAGTCCGAAGGGTGCTGGGGGTTGGGAATCTTGTTAATGGGTCTTACCAAGGACATTTTCCAGAGCTCGGGGAAAGTTGCCGTCTGGAGCGAGAAGTTGACAAGGTACGCAAAGGGCCCCGATAGGACATCAACTAGTAATTTAACCATTTGAGAGGTCACACCGTCCGACCCAGCTCCTTTAGATTTTATACCCAATATTTGTTTTCTGATGTCAAGAGCCGTTACGTGTTGAAAGAAAAAGACATCATCGGGCAAATAACTCGGCTGATGGTCATCAGGCAAGCCAGAAGGGCAGTCCATAATATTGGAGTCCGTGAAATGTCTATTTAGTTCGTCCAATGGAATAGATGGGGGATCATTAGACCTAACCTTACCCACTCCAAGGCTCCTCAGCCTCTTCCATAACTCAGCCGGGGGGACCCCCTCAGCGATGATATCAGACCCATATTTAAGCTTGGCATTTCGAATCTTAGCCTTCACTCTATTTCTTAACTCTCTATGACATTCAAGCATTTTAGGGTCCTTTGTCATTTTAAAATCACTCCACAAGCTATCCCTAAGTTTCATTAGACCCTTCAGTTCTTTTGACAACCAAGGTGGATCTTTTTTCTTGAAATATACTTTTTTAACAGGGGCATGGATGTCGTAGATTGCGTTAATTCCCTCAGTTATGAACGATGCCATTCGGTCAACCGAATCCATTCTTTCAATTAGTGCCCATGGGTAGTTCTCCGCGCTCTCAATTAGCCTCTCCCTGTTGATATTTCTTAGATCTCTATAAGAAACGACCCCTGGCTTGGGTCTAGAAATTTGAAACTCCAGATCAATATATACCATATCATGGTTCGACAAACCCGGGACCGAGCTCTGTCCAAAGTTGGCCACCATAGACTTATCGTTGACGACAACAAGATCGAGAAGGGTGTGAGAGGTTGAGGTATGATGTGTTGGCTCCGTGTTAAGCAAGAAGAGATTCAACGAGCCGATCAGGTTCGTGAGAAAGTGATAGTCGTGATTTATGAGGCCACCTGACATATCAATATTTAGATCCCCTATTAGTATAAAATATTTATATAGATGGAAGTAATTTAAGATGTCATCCTCTACTTGAGATAAATATCCAATCTTGGGGGGGGCGATAACAAAGCGTTAGTAAGATTTTATGAATGTTAATATTTAGCTCAACAATCAAGTACTCTGGTCTAAATTGAGAGCCTTGATCAGAATTGCTTATTAATTTGACTATCATATTAGTTCGAAAATATATCGCCACCCCACCCCCATTCCGGCCGATTCTGTCATGTCTGAGGATCCTGTAACCCGGGAGACAAACTGACCCATCAGAGTGGTGGGGCTTAAGCCAGGATTCACTGACACATATTACATCATATCTGCTATTATTGAATAAATTATAAAAATCTGTAAAATTACCCACAAGCGATTGAGCATTGACATGGGCAACCCGAACCCCACCGGCCGGTCCGCGAGAATCCGAAACGTCGCTCATTTAAACGATCAAAGACGCGAAAGTTAAAAAAAAAAGAGAAAAAAAAAAAACAAAAATAAAATAAAATAAAAATAACAATAAGTTAATAATAACCAAACAAGAAGTGCACAGTTCCCTTTTAGTGTTGTGTAACAATCAGATCAGTAAAGTAATAATAATAAATAAAAAAAAAAAAAAAAATAACAAAAATAAAAAGTATATATATATATAGATCAAATCCAGTCCAAGAACCGTGGGACCCCGGCAAAACAAGATACTATAGATCCGAGTACAATAATAAGTAAATCCCTTTGCAGGCGCTGCAATAGTACGAAAATAATTTAAAAGCCTATACTATTAGGCCTAATTAGTTTTTAAGCTTTATGTTAATAGGTGAAAAGATAATCCATTTAAACTCATACATATATACATACATATACATCTATATTTTCCAGTTTCATCCTCCTCTCATTCCCTCCCTCTCCCTTTTTCCTTTTTTTTACTTATTTATGGAAATTAACTGTTTTAAACAGATCATTGACTTATTCAAGTTAAATTGGAATTTTAAATGTAACTTATATAATAAATATAGATTAGATATAATTAGGATAAGTACAGTAAGTAAATATGATAAATTCGACTAGGGAACTGAAATAATCATTTATTTATAAATACTCCGAATTATAATCAAAATTAGATATTGAAATTTTTGTCAAAATAATTATATAATGAGAGAGAAAAAAGAAAAAAAAATTGTTCAAAATTTCAATTGATTTAAAGGAAAATTATAAGTTCATTAAAAGGGGTGAAAGCAAAAAAAAAAAAAAAAAAAAAAACAAAACAAAAAACAAAACAAAACATAAAAAGGGATTCGAAGCCGGACGAGGTAAGTTTAGGGTTCATGAAATGACGACGTTTTACCCTCAGCGTCTCTGAAGATGACGTTTCCTCCCGATGTCCAAACGTTTCGACTTCCGAATTTTTCAATTGCAGCTTTCAGGAGGCGTCGTCGATGTGGCGTGAGGTCCTCCCTCATTATAAGCCCTGTGCCCTTCAGTTGAGCCTTTCGTTGATATATTTTACTTCTTACTATGTTCGAAGTAAACTTGACAAGTATTGGTCGAGGAGGGAAAGAAGTCGACTTGGTATCCAACTTCTTTTTGCGACCGATACGGCGGCATCGATCAAGGTCTCCGAGGCCGATGTCAACCTTCAGGCGCTCCTTAAAAATTGAGATGACATCTTCTGTAGGCGAAGTCACCTCGTTATTGGAGCCGCCCTCCCCCACGCCGAACAACAATATTGAGTTGTTTTTGGATTGCTGCTCCAGAGAGTCAATTCTGGAGAAGCATTCTCTTCTGATATTATTGAGTTCCTTTTGGAACCCTTCTCTCACCTCGTCTATAATCCTGCTGAGAGCCGGTTGAAGGGCGGCAACAATTCCAGCAATGGTACCCTGGTCCTCCAGCACCTCCTTAAGGGCAGTCCTAACAATGTCGATGGTAAGATTGGTGTTTGCTTTTGGTGGCATTCTTATTTTTGTAAGTAATAGTTGTGAATGAAGGGCACTTTCAGATAACAAGAAACAATTAAAAAGCCGAGACCCGGTGGTTCAGGACGGAGCGCTCTACATACGCACAACCGCTCGGCACGAGAGTCAGAGAGAGAGAGTCTTAAAAGATGAACTCGTTACATCTGGGCTTTAAAGATGATTTATGTGTAGAGAGAGAGACTCTCTTTAATCGGATTCTCTCTCTTGATATAATTTCCTTTGTTAATTCCTCTTGTGTACAGGAATTTTATAGTCTTTGAAAAAGCAACCAAGACGTAAGAAGAAGAAGGAGGAGGAGGAGGGGGACAATTTATGGTGTAAACTTGAGTTTGACATAGTGAGCCCTCAAAACCCTCCTCTCTCTGAGGATCAACTAACTCTTGAGGGATTATAAAATATTTACCGTGACCCATAAAACGCAAACAAGATGCTGGATGCTCCAGGGAGTTCAAAAAAAAAAAAAATATTATAAGTAGCCCAATCGACTAAAATAACAACGATGCCAAGAAAATTCAATATCATCTCCCTCAACCACCGCGTTTTTGCTGCAATCTTTTTTTTCTTTTTTTTTTATTTAATTCATTTCCCTGAAGCCTCCTCGATTGCAAAGTGGAATCTTTTTCCTTTCTTTAATTTTCCACTTAAGGGTGTGTAAGATTGACGTCTAAACG
Organism: Euborellia annulipes; assembly: GCA_023213315.1. NCBI lineage: Eukaryota > Metazoa > Arthropoda > Insecta > Dermaptera > Anisolabididae > Euborellia > Euborellia annulipes. The sequence continues at coordinate 14,013 of JAKCPI010012486.1, forward strand.
TCTTAAAAAAAAAAAACTAGACTATTACGTATAAGGATATTTCAATGCGTTTTTTTTTTAAATGAATTAAATTCATAAGAGATTATTGGGACATCGAGCTATAATTTTTTTAATGACTTATTAAAAAATTATCGTAATTAACTTTTTTTGTTATCAAGCAAATACAAAAACAATCTGTCCCAATAATCTTTAATTTTTTTTTTTAATTTTAAAAATGAATTTATTGTTATTATTAATCACATATTAATTAAGAAATTTTTAAAATAAGCTTAGAAGATTTAGTTAAAATTCAACTGTCAAATT
>JAKCPI010012487.1:0-14069 GCA_023213315.1 Euborellia annulipes
AGGAGGAGAAAAACTTCTCGAATCTGAAAGATTGAAAATTCAATCTCACTGTGATGATCCCCTCATACAAAACTACCTCATCACTCATTCTATTAAATGGATTAAAATTCCACCATATTCTCCTTCATTCGGAGGCCTATGGGAAGCTGGCGTGAAGTCTACTAAATACCATTTAAAACGCATAATTGGAGAATCAATTCTTAGTATAGAAGAATTTTCCACCCTGCTGACTAGAGTTGAAGCAATCCTTAACTCTAGACCATTAGCACCAAAAGAAAATGATTCTGACAGCCTTGAACCTCTGACCCCAGGACATTTTCTTATCGGTCGTTCGTTGGTGTCTATACCCGAATCCAGTTGGGTTATTGACCCAAGCTTATATTCGCGTTGGCATCACATAAACATGATGGCAACACATTTTTGGAAACGTTGGCATGAAGAGTATCCTCACCACCCTCAATCGACGTTCCAAATGGTTTCAAGAAGAGAAACCTCCTGAAATAAATCAACTTGTTCTTGTCAAACATACCTCATCAAAATTCCATTCCTCTTAAGTGGGTCTTAGGAAGAATAGTAGAGACCATTCCTGGTGTAGATAACAAGATACGAACTGTGAAGATTCGGACTTCCAATGGAACCTTCATCCGTACCTTGTCCAAAATCTGCGCACTTCCTAACTAGAACTTGAAGAAGAAGATAGTTGGCGCTTCTTAAAAACAGACGGTCCTTGGAACAACCCGGTTATTCCAACGGGGGGCGGAATGTTCGCGCCACTAGTTGAATCAAAAAAAGAAAACCAGAGAGAGAGCGCCACCGAGGCTGCTCAACCTTGATGTTAGACATTTCCCCTCTTCTTTCTCTCCCTCTGATCCTCTCCGATCCATGCGTTGACATCATCATGCGGCCATTACTTGCAATTGGAATCCTCTCGCATCCAAGTCATGCCTGCCTTATACACATAAAGGCACCTTCATTTTCTTGATCCATTGTTTTTGTCATTGCATTAAAACATATTAATGCACCATAATTATTATTATTAAATAATAATTAATCAACAAATTTATGTTGTTCGTTGTGCCCCCTTATTCCTTGGCGCTTAAGAACATCAAATTGGCTGGATCCTGAACAGAATCTCTCATCATTGATACTTTGACATCGGAGATCGCCTTCATTGTATCCTGCGACACCTCCAGTTCAACCTGTTACTGATAAGTAGATCAACATTATTTGAATCCATCATTTTCATCCTTTATTTGAACTTTATTTGAACATTTTTAAGTCATACTCAAATGGTATTAAAATAGACAATATCTAATTATCAACATTATCAAAAATCATTCTTTTTATTTAATATTGAAATCTTCATTCTTTAACTGTTAATTTAATGACAAAATATATGTAAAGTTGACGTCATCTAAATACAATTTAATTAAATTTACTCTAATAATGAGTAAACTCATATTAAGACATAATTAAGAACTTGATTCACCTATTTAATTATATATATATATTTACCACGAATATTTGTATTATATTTATAACTATTAATATTATTTATATTAAAGACAACTATTTATATTAAAGACAACTATTTATATTAAAGACAACTATTTATATTTTTTAAATAATTTGTATTTATTAATTTCATTAAATCTTCTACAATTCAGCTCATATCATACTTATAGAATTAAATGAAAGTAATAAGATGTAATCCCATTTTGGCCGATACAAGCTGAAATGAGCATAAATAATAATTGTAATACAACAACATAAAATATTTTTTTTAAATTATAAAATTTTTTTTTTTTTTTTTATAATTTAAAAAAATATTTTATGTTGTTGTATTACAATTATTATTTATGCTCATTTCAGCTCTAAAGAACTGATGATGGTTTTATCTAATTAAACCCGAAACGTTTTCTGATTGGAGATTTTTATTCGATAGAGGCTCCTTTTTTGGCTGACATCCTCTCTTCCTTCAACATTCTAATTGCTGAACAGCCACTTCTATTATCAACAGATTAACTGAAAATTTTAAGAAAATTATTCATTTAAGGGTATTAAAATCGCGTTTTTAATCTTAACTTAATAATTGGAAAATGGGATTGATAATGGGAAATCAATAGAGGCATGTTAAAAACTGAGAACAATATTTTTAGTAATTGAAGATTTGAATCATTTTAAATTATTTAAAAAATTATATTTTATCAATTTAAAAATTGAATAATTAAATCTCACAATTATTTTTTATAATTCGTCATATACAGTATATTAAATTTCAACTTTCCTATTTTTGTCGTCACGGCTTGTGACATCATGGCTTGTAGCGTCACGGCCTTTGACGTCACGACTTGTAACGCGACATGCTGATAGAAGAGCAAAAAAATATGAGAGGATCAAATAAATGTTTCACTTTAATAATAAATATATATTTTATTGTTTTTAAAATAATATACTTTGCTTGGCTGGTGTCATTATATTAACATACATCTAAACCAAAACAAAAGCATCGTTGACTGTTTTCCTTTGTTTATTATAGATTCATGGATTCTATTTCAGGGATGTTTTAATAATGAACTGTGCTTCGGGTCTAATTAATGAGAGAAGTTGAATAATAAGAACGGAAAGATAACTATATTTGAATAATAGTAGAGTAGATATAGTAGAGTCAACATGTATCAGCCCTACCATCCCTTTATGCAGATTAAATGTTGTACAGGACAATTATTCAAGCGACCCCTTCGCTCGATTCCGAAATTTTCTCAATACCCTCAATAGAAATGAGAATTTTTTTTTAAATATTTACATAACTGAAAGAATTAATCTTAATAGTTTAGAGAAATAATAGGGGAAGGTAAGGAAGCGGAGTTATTAAAGGGCCATTTTTTAGACTTCAGTTTTAAATAAATTTTACTTTCTCTTACCTATGTATATATGTAATATATATATAGAGAGAAAGTATTGCGATCATGTCAAAAATTCGATGTCGAGATTTTGATGGATCTTCACGTTTTGAGGTCCCCTGAGTCCAAAAAAGTGGGTCCCGCAAATTGGTCTGTGTGTCTGTGTGTGTGGAACCATTTTTTTAGCATGAAGGAGTTGAGCTAGCGGATTGAAATTTTATATTTAACTTAGGTACCTTTGAAGAATCTCAAAATAAGCTTTTGAACAAAATCGGCCAAAAAGTACTAGTACTTTACTGATGTACTTTTTCAGTTTTTTTCGATTTTCTCAAAATTCCCTCCAAGGAATTTTTTAAAATTCATAAATGAACTATTTTTTAGATGCTCTTTAAAATGTATATTCTCATTTTGCCGTTGAAATCTTCTGAAGACCACTTTACTCTTGTTCTTCATAGGAAAGATAGAAATGGTTGCCATGGTAACGGAATTTAAATCTTTTTCTTTTTATTAGATTAAAAATCAATTATTATTTAAATTCCCATTTATTTTTAATTTATTTGTGTCTTTAATTGTTTCAAAGAAAACATATATGTCTCTCTCTCACTTGCAAACATTATCGTCTCTCTCTACTCTTTTTAAATTCCCTTTCCACCTTATCTTCGCATAGGAACAATGTTAATTTCCTATAGGGATTTGTATGTTAATTTCGATTCAAAAGGGGGTCCCCTTTAGAACTTTTTAGGCATTTAAAATTTTATTTTCCAATTCTTATGAAATTTTGTATTTATTTACGATTCTATATTGTGTATAAAATGTCCAAATATGAGATTAAAATTTTGAAAAATAACCATAGTTTATTTGAAGCAGTCAACATTTAAAATGCAAGTTTGAAACTAAGGTGCTATCGGAAACTAAATATATCTCGACACAAAAAATCTGGTGTGACCAGCACGGTGCACAACTTTCTCTTACCGAAGGGTAAGAGAAAGTTGTGTGCTGTGCGCCAGTCACACCAGATTTTTTGATAATAATTTTAAAACTGAGAGAGGTCGAGATTTAATAATTATAAACATATTTTCCAAGTGGTTACTCGTCATATCCAGGAATTTTCCTGTTTATTAATCAAGATGGAAATGATGTGAAAAAAAATAAACATATAATGTGGATTTGAATGTACACAGTTGGCCAAAATAAAATGCACCTTATTTCTCATCATTTTCATTTTGATTAATAAAACAGAAAAATTTCTGTATGTGACGGGAAATCAGAAAAATAATGTTTACTATATTCAATCTCGGAAGTGGAGGGTTTTGGAAACCAACCTCCTGCCCAGAAGAGAGTTTCTATGGCGGAGGGATGTAATTAAAAAAAAAAAAATTGCGAAACCAGAATTTGCTCCTGAGGAGGGTTGAATTTTTAAGGGACTCATTTTTGAGAGATTTTCGTCTAAGATTTTATCCCTACTCTATTTTTTTATGAATTTTAAACTGCAAAAAAATTTATTTTTTATTTTTGTGAAATCAATAAACTTATTTTATTTTTTTTTTTTATATAAATTTTTTTAAATATATAATGTATTTTCAAATAAAAAGAAGACACACTGCCGTTTTTTAAGCCCTTGAATTTTTTTCTAATATTTTTCCTCATAAATAGTGACCAATTCCTAGTGGTCAGTTATATTTATTTATCTATGTATTTTAAAATTAGATTTAGATCTGGACTTGACGTAGAATAATTTTTTTATTTTTTTTATTTACACACACAAAAATAATTGAATTATTTATTTATTTTTTTTGTTGAAGAAAATACAATATAAATAATAGTTATGATGGATCAAACCGACAACTTTGCAATCATATGTTTTTTATTTATAATAAAAAATTAAAGGATTTATAAATTGTTATTAAAACTAGATGCATTACAAGATACCTGATAATAACTAATTAATTTTTTTAACCACACACATTTCAATCAAAACATGGAATCACAAAAGTGAGAATTTTTTTTACAACCGCTGAGATTGAAATTTTTTTAAATCACAGCAATTTATTGCTGTCAAAAAACTGTTACTTGACAAACTTGACACGGGTTCAGAGTGGATCCCTCTCACCAAGGGATTGTCTTGTGTTCCGGTCTAATCCAACATGATTTGGTTACTTGCTAGCTCTGTCTTTGCTGCTATAGCAACTAGCCTATAGGCTAGTATAGAAGATTCGGCTTTTGATAAATTACTAGAGCTGGGAATTTTTAATCTGGAATTCTCTTTCGTGGTTTTTGGAGCTCTAACCCAAGAGTGTGATTATTTAAAACATGAATAATTTTATTATACAAATATTCAACAACATGGACACCAACACAAATTCGTGTATTTGCAAGAAGATTGAATCATAAAATTAATTTCTTACACATGTACATATATAGACTACTATTTCCAGTACCAATATAAAATAGCGCTAGGTCTCGTACTTTATTTACTAATGTACTTTTTTAATTATTTCCAATTTTAGAAAATAAATAAATAATATACCTTGGGCTAATTAGGATAGAATAAACATGCGCCTTGAATTCTGATTCTAAAGAGAGTTTAATTAAATTGTTTCATCTGTCAAGGGTCCTCTTCATATTTTTTTTTCACTTCATATTCATTTGTGAATCATATATAAGAAAAAGTGTATCTAAAAAATAATTGATTTATGAATTTTAATCAAAATATTTAGAGGAAATTTTGAGAAAATCGAAAAAAAAAACTAAAAAAGTTCATCAGTATAGTACTATTACTATTTGACCAATTTTGTTCAAAAGCTTCGTGTTATGTGACGGGGGATGTACCTAACTCAAATATAAAATTTTAACCTCTAAGCTCTTTTCGTTTTTGAGAGATACATGCGCCTTGAATTCTGATTCTAAAGAGAGTTTAATTAAATTGTTTCATCTGTCAAGGGTCCTCTTCATATTTTTTTTCACTTCATATTCATTTGTGAATCATATATAAGAAAAAGTGTATCTAAAAAATAATTGATTTATGAATTTTAATCAAAATATTTAGAGGAAATTTTGAGAAAATCGAAAAAAAAAACTAAAAAAGTTCATCAGTATAGTACTATTACTATTTGACCAATTTTGTTCAAAAGCTTCGTGTTATGTGACGGGGGATGTACCTAACTCAAATATAAAATTTTAACCTCTTAAGCTCTTTTCGTTTTTGAGAGATACATGCGCCTTGAATTCTGATTCTAAAGAGAATTTGATTAAATTGTTTCATCTGTCAATGTTCCTCAGCATAAATCTCTTCATAATTCTTTTTCATTTCATATTTATATATCAATCATATTTAAAAAAAAGTGTATCTAAAAAATAATTGATTTATGAATATTTATCAAAATATTTTGAGAAAATTTTGAGAAAATCAAAATTAAATATACAAATTAAGCACTAGGTTATTTGTTTCAAAGGTTTTATTAATTAAAAATTAACACTTGATGATTCGACAATTCTTTGTCATCATTAGAATGTAAACGGTCTGATGATGACAAGGAATTGTCGAAATACGTATCAAGTGTTAATTTTTAATTAATAAAACCTTTGAAACAAATAACCTAGTGTTTAATTTGTATATTTAATTTTAATTTACAAAATGTTTCAACGATAACCAACGGTCGAAAGTTTAAATCTTTGAGAAAATCGAAAAAACTAAAAAAAGTTCATCAGTAAAGTACTAGTACTTTTTGAGCGATTTTGTTCAAAAGCTTCGTGTTATGTAACGGGGGAGTACCTAACTCAAATATAAAATTTTAACCTCTTAGCTCTTTTAGTTTTTGAGAGATTTTGTTCACTCAAGGGACCTCAAAAGGTATATTTCCATCAAAATTCAGACATTGAACTTTTGACATGAAACCAATACTTTCTCTATATATTATTAACATAATATATAGATAAAAACAAGCTTGGTTTAGCTCAGTTAACCCGTAACAAGATCATTAAAGGTGAAAAATGTCACATTCATTTTTATTGATTTATTTTCTTAAAAAAATTAAAAATTTTCTAAACTCTTGATGTTTGATAAGTTGTTAAAAGTTTTAAATTGAAATTCTACTCTTGACAAAATAATATACTATTAAATTTAATAGAATTTTTTTCTTTTATCTGAAAACTGTCATTCTTTTCTTGTTGAAATTGCTCCAAATTCATTATAAGGATTTTATGTATTGGATTAGAGATGTGGATTCAAGAGTTCAAGGTGAATCCAAGAATCTCATCAGATAAATAAAACAAATCTCTCTCTCTATTTATATAAAAAGATACATCTCTAAATGATCTGTTTATATCTCTTTCTCAACCAAATAACTATCTGATAAAATTTTGATATTTATTCTTTTATTATGCTTCCTCTTCGTGTTTTTGTTTCCTCTCTCTCAATTTCAATATTTTTTGCTTGCTTTTTAAATTTTTCCAAGTCAAATGAAATGAAATGATTAAAAGGAATAAATGCTAGTTTTTGCTGTTTTTTTTTGTTTGTTTATATGAATTGTTATTATTATTTTCATTTATCATTTAACAAAAAGAAAAAAAATGTTTTACGTTCTAAGGAATATAATTTAATTAAAACTTTTTAATGTAATTTTATGATATTTTTACTTAATAATATGAATGTGTTTATTTTAATATAAAAACCACAAATTATAATCATCACGTGAAGAGAACCTTAGAAAGGTTTCTGTTTGTTTTTTTTTTTTTTACTTTCTCGTTTACTTTATAATCGTCTAAAAATTTTAGAAATTTTGATGATTTTCGACGTTTCTGAGTCAAAAAAATTGAAATTATGTGTATGGGTGTGGTCACGATTACTTAAAAGCGCCAGCAATCAGATCGATGAAATTTAGTATACATGTATATTTCATACATTGAAAGCTGGCCAAATGGACATTAGTCTAAAGCCATTCAAAATGAAAATCAATCAATCAATCAATCAATATTTCATACACTGAAATTGCAAACCTATATCAACATTTATAGTAAATACTTTTCCTAAAAAGTGTTTTCAAAACTTTTGAAATTTTTTTGTCATGTCATGATATTTTTTTATTTTTTCACGTTTCTTCGAAAACTGAATAGTTTTTGAGATAATTAACGAAAAAGCCCACTACCTCCCCAATAGAAAAAATACAAGAATAATAAAAAAAATGTAAAGATAAACAAATGTGAATTTTTCTCTTTCTAGCACATTGTAGAGTATACAAGAAAGTCTTGGCCAGCGTTTCCCAAAATTTTTTAACCGGGGCGGCCCGGTATGAGGTTTTAAAACAAATACAAAAAGTACATCAGTCAAAGTTATATAATATTTGAATCCTTGAATGTTTTCTTTTGTAGAATTATTTTCAGATTTTCGGAAATAATAAATAATTATCGGAAATTTTATTGAGATCTGGCGAATGATATTGAAATTTTTACCACTTTTGGTCCGTGAATGAACCATCACTTTTATTAAAAATTCCAATAATATACGCCAGATTTCAATAAAATTTCCGATAATTATTTATTATTTCCGAATATCTGAAAATAATTCTACAAAAGAAAACATTCAGGATTCAAATATTATATAACTAGACTGATGTACTTTTGTATTTGTTTTATTAGTTTGGAGTAATATTTTAATGGGCTGGGTGGGTCAATCTATTTTTCAGATTGTTAAAAAAAATTATTTGTCACTATAGAATTCCAAAAATTTTAAAATCTAAATTTATTTTAAAAAATATTTAAAATATTTTTTTGACAAACTGATGTATGAATCTTTTTTGCTTGTCTTTTTCATTGATGGTTTGTGCCTTTATAGTTGGTTTTAATAATAAAACCTCCTCTGGGAACAAACCTTTTTTAAGATAAGCAGTAGGCTATTCTATAGAAATCTACATTAGTTTGTAAACTTAAATAATAAATATAGTTTGGTAAAAATTATACGAGAAAAGCTTAAACTTCTCTAAATTAAATATCTGCAGTACTTTGATTTATATTATTATCCAAAAACTTTCTTCAACTCTACAAAATTTTTAGAAACGTCTCAAATTAGAAGTACTGAATTGAATTTTTCTTGATTGTTAAAGAGAGATCTTTGAATTAACTACTTAAAAAGATTTTAATTTAAGATAGGGTGGATGCGCCTCCCTAAGGGTGCGCGATAAAAAAAAAAAAAAATGGCCAGGGGGACATGGAGATTTTAAAATAAAGATTTAATAAATAATAAAAAATTCGAGGAACTCAAATTGAAACTATAATTTAAAAAAAAAAAAACTTAGTCTACAAAAAAAGATTAAACTTGAATCTAAAGTATGTGAAATTCAATGCTATTTCAAATTTTTCTTTATTCAGGTTTGGATTTTTTATTTGAGAAGAAAAAGAAATTATTCTGAATTTTACAACAATTTTCCGTAATAGATAACATTCCTCTTAAGTTCGCCAGGACGTAGTGTACCTGGTTTTAAATGTTTAAAATTTCCTGGCTCCTGCTATATAGGGCAGACGTGAAGACAATTAAAATTTCGAATGTAGCAGGGGCGCCGGAACGGATTTGAGTCAGGGGGGGGGGCAACCTATTTAAAAAAAAAATTAAGAAAAAAATATTTATTTCCTTCAAATTGTATAAAACAAATCTACTATAGGTTATAACTTCAAAAAATTTTTTAATAAAATCGCTAGCAAATTTTAAAAAATTTATATAACTTTAAAAAAATTTTAATAAAATCACTAGCAAATTTTTTTAAATTTTAAAATTAAAATTTATGTAACTTAAAAAATTTTTAATAAAATCATTAAAAAATTTGCTTGTTATCTAAATTTTATTATTTTAATTTTATATAAAATGTTTTTAGAAATTAAAAATACAGGGTCTATATAAAATTTTTTAGAAAAAAATGAATTTCTTACTCTTAATTTTTTTTTAATTTAAATGATTTTATTTTTAAAAATAAATGAAATAAAAAAACACATATTGCCTCCCTCTGCCACCACCTATAGGATGCCAGGGGGGGGGCAATGTACCTTTGCCCCCCCTCCCAGTTCCGGCGCCTATAAATGTCAGAACCTAACAGAGATGTCAAAAATAAATCCAAGACTATACTATAGTTACTATAGACTAACTCTGAACACAAAAAAAGTAAAAAACAACTGTAAGTTATTCCATATTGTTACATTATGTTTGATAAATAAATGTATAGTTTTATATTGATGTATATGTTTTATATTATAGAAAGGACTGATGATGAAATGCACCGAAACGTCTCCCGAAAATTGTTGTAGCATTCAGAATAATTTCTTTTTGGCTGCCTCTGCCCTTCCTCTCAAAGTTATCATCACTTCTTAATTGAATTTTTTATGTTTAACGGTCTAATAATTAACGTATTAAAGCTCTTAAATTTTTCTCGCTTTGTTTTATTTTATTATAAATTATAATTCTGTAAAATTTCCCTCTAAATAATTTATTTATCTATTATCAATAGAATAAAAGCATTTGCATAGCTCTATTGTGTTTTTATTTCTAATATGATTGCAAAGAGAGTTAATTAATTTAATCGATTGTTTTTGCATATACAATATATCCTACAATATATACCTGGTATATACTACTAATTAATATGTATAAAACACGCTGAGGGAATTTAAAACTAGTTTTAATTTGAGTTAATAAAGTTAAAAAATGTAAAGTTATATGCATAAAATCTAATTTATTTTAATTTGATTTAGTTAATTTTAAGCGACTTTTTTCAACATCTTGATGTGAAGCGTGTAAAGGTGGTGGGGGGAGGGAGGAAGCAAATGAGCGAAGCAGCAGGGGAGGTTTGACAATGATAACATTTTCAGCTCCAACAAATTAAAATATATCGATTTCATTCTGTGGTAGCAGATTAAAAAAAAAAAGAAGTGAATTCCAAAGGGTGGCTTTTTTTTAATATTTCTAATTGATATACGCTATAGAGTAAATGAAAATAGAGATCGTTTAAAATTTTGAGAGGAAAATCTCTATAGGTATCTTTGCTATAATGCGACACGCAAAAAGCGAATTCCTTTTTAAACCCCCCGAGGGTTTAATTTCTCAATTCACATAACACGAGGGTCGATTTACCAAAATTGGCCAAATAGCGTTTCTAATTTGTATCGGCCTAGCTCTAATTTGAAAATAGAAGAGGCAGGTGGCAAACTAAGCGTGTGCAAAAAACAACAAGAATTTTAACAAAGAAATTGATTAATAATTAAAAAAAAAAATTTGTAAGCTGATTTTATGATTTTTACTTTCTTTTGCCTATATATGTGTTAATATATATATATATATATATTTATATATATATAGAAAGTATTGGATTCATTTCAAAAATGCTATGTTGAGATTTTGATGGAAATACATGTTTTGAGATGGAAATACATGTTTTGAGTCCAAAAAAGCGGGTCCTGCAAAATGGTCTGTCTGTGTGTGTTCAAATTAAAGCATGAAGGAATTGAGCTGAAAGTTTATATTTAAATACATGGAAGGAAGTAGGAGCAGCCAAAAATTAAAGCCTCCGATTTATTACAATTAACGAGACGTTTCGAGAAAACTATTTTCTCATCATCAGTCTTTTAAATTGTATCTCTCCCGGAGTTGTTAAAAGGGTTAAAATACATTTATTATGCATTTACTTTATGATGAGAAACGTCTCGTTAATTGTAATAAAATCAGAGGCTTTAATTTTTGGCTGCTCCTGGTTCCTTTCTTGTATGTAAATCAACAGCCACGTACTTCAATGGTTATTTTATATTTAAGTTAGGCGCTCCCCTGAGGCGTGAAAATAAGCTTTTGATCAAAATCAGCCCACTAGTACTTAACTGATGTACTTTTTCAGTTTTTTTCGATTTTCTCAAAATTCGCTCTAACGATTTTGATGAAAATTCAAAAACCGCTCTAACGATTTTGATGAAAATTCAAAAACCAATTATTTTTTAGATGCTCTTTAAAACATATATTCTCATGTTGCACTTGTTTGAACCACACTTTAGTCTTGTACTTCATAGGAAAGATTGGAGAAAAGGTTTCCATGGTAACAAAATATAAATATATTCCCAGGTTTAGAGATAAACATTTTGAATTCCAATATATCGGCGAAAATTAAATTTATATCGTCACAAAAAAATCTGGTGTGACTGCTCGCACATCACACAACTTTCTCTTACCTTTGGTGATTGACAGTTGTGTTGTGTGCTTGTCACACCAGATGTTTTGTTAAATATAATTGAATTCCCAGTAACAACCCATGTTTAATCTATTCGATTTAAACTTTCTACCGTAGGCTCAAGTTGAAACATTATGTATATATGAAAGGTAAAAAACACTAGGTTATGTGTTTCAAAGTTTTTTTATTTATTAATTAAAAAATTAACACTTAATACGTATTTCGACATTACTGTCATCATCAGAAGTAGTTTTTTAGAAAACCACTTCTGATGATGACAGTAATGTTGAAATACGTTATAAGTGTTAATTTTAATTAATAAATAAAAACCTTGAAACACATAACCTAGTGTATTTTACCTTTCATTTAAACTATTAATTGAAAGAGGTGAAAAAAGTAGGTATATTTATAGTAGAAGAAAATGATATACAAATCGAAAATAAACATGAAACAAAAAAGTTCGTCTTAGGAAAAAGAAAATCAAAGAGAAGATATATCAAAATAATAAAAGTTGTGTTATGTTTGAATAAATAAAAACTTTTTATTTATATAAAAAAAAAGTTCATTAATTCAATAAAAATGGACCAAAGAAAGATATCTTTCCTATAAAGTACAAGAGTAAAGTGTGCTTGAAAAAATTTTGAGGGCGAAATGAGAATATTCATGTTGTAAAAAATAATTGATTTTTGAATTTTAATCAAAATCGTTGGAGCGAATTTTGAGAAAATTGAAAACAAATGAAAAAGTACATCAGTAAAGTAATACTCTTTGACCGAATTTATTTAAAAGAATATTTTCTCAGTGGGGTAAGTAACTTAAATATAAAATTTCAATCTCGTAGCTCATTTCCTTTTTGATCACAGACACACCGTTTTTACGGGAGCCACTTTTTTGGACCTCAAAACGTGTATTTCCATCAAAATCTCGAAATTGAATTTTTGACTTTAATCCAATTCTTTCTATTTCTGTATTTAAATATTACATATATAGGGTAAGAGAGAGTAAAAAGGTTGACTACCCCTGATTTATAACTATAAAAATTTTAGTAGAGTGATTAAACAAGATAAAAAAAAGCCAAAGCCGAAAATGAAGTATGTTGAAACATGTTAATAAGCTATAATATTTTGTGAACCGTAATTATCATTTAATTTTAATGAGATGCGTGAGTGGTTGCAAATTCGTCAATTCGCTACGGTCATGTTGAAGATTGAAAATGCAGATTGCGAGTATTTAAATGAATGATTGAAAATTGAAGAATGTGCTGGATAATATAGCCAACGTAAAAATACTATTATCTAATATTTCAAAAGTCCTCATTGAGAACGAATTAAAACACAAAAGGGCGTGAGATTTTATATCAAAATTAATTATTATTACAAAGCAAAAAATTGTCTTTATTGTTCGATTTTCTTGATTTCTTCTGCGATCATGGGAATTTTGTCAAGCCTCCTTATATCTATCTTATCCTATTGTATTGTTTAATTGTAAATATTTTCTTTATTCAATAAATAATAATATTTGTCTTCAGTTTTTCGCGATACAAATGAGTGAGTTTCTGTTTTTACTTTCTCTTACATATGTAATATATATTGAGAAAATAATGATCATGTCAAAAATTCAATGTCGAGATTTCCTTGAGGTCCCCTGGGTTCAAAAAAAAGTGGTCTGTCTGTGAATCTCAAAGAAAGAAAAGAGCTAGGAGGTTGAAATTTCATATTTATGTTAGGTACCCCCTGCGACGTGACACGAAGTTTTTAAAAAAAATTGCTCCAAAAAGTACTAGTACTTTACTGAAGTGTTTCTTTTTTCAGTTTTTTTCTATTTTTCAAAATTGGCTTTAACGATTTAGATTATAATTTATAAATCAATTATTTTTTAGATGCTCTTTAAATAGTATATCAGTAACATTTTTCGAGAAAATTGTTTGAAGTACACTTTACTGATGTGGAAGCATTCGTAGCTCAGCGCTATC